>CM050166.1:99427924-99704402 GCA_027410445.1 Discoglossus pictus | reverse complement strand
TAACCAGGGACCTTGCCCACAAAAAAAAAAGCTGAATTTTATTGGAGGAATTATTAGTGTCTTTACCCCCCAAGAGAGGACATAATATACGGTATCTTTAGACTACCTGATGGCCAAACCTACTTTAGCCCCAATGCTATCCAAGAAACATTTCAAAACTTCGATCAGACCATATATTCATCCCAATCCCGCTGCAGCGGATCTGACATAGAGTCCTTCCTACTATAGCAAGAAGTCCACAAAATACCTGTACCTCAATTGGACAGCTTGAACCTAGACATATCCCAAGAGGAAGTTAAATCTACAATCCAAGATCTTAAATTTGGCAAGTCCCCAGGGCCAGACGGTTTTACTCATCTGTACTATAAGAAATTTGAGCCCTTGCTTACCCCCGCACCTAACATCTTTGTTTAACGCTATACTAAATGGAGAACCTATGCCCCTTAATTGAATCAGGCCGACCTCATAGTCTTTCCAAAAGAGGGTAGGGACCCGAATCTCAAACTGTATTACAAGGCAGCGCAGCTGGCTTTCATTCCTCTGGCGCATTCTCCAAAACACATCAGCCGCTCTGGGTATTTATGGAAAATGTAAGCATGTCACCTTATACATGGGATACAGTAATATGGATTCCAGGCCTGTATACTTTTTTGAGAAACTTGAAAAACCCATTGATTAAGCACTCATTAAAAATATGGATGGAGATGAACTGGACACAAAAACTGGACACTCGGGTATCAGATCTTACCCAATCCCCACTTTAAGATACATCTTCTGGAAAGCTCTCTCAGTTGGTGGAAGTCTCAGAAACTACTAAGGGTTGGTCCATGGTGGCATGACGACAAAATAATGACCTTTGAGTGGGTGAGAGATAGATACAATTTACCCCTGGCTGAACACTATAATTTTTGCAGGATACATCATTTTATATATACGATAAGTGGTAGGGGAACCCCCCAAAGAAACACCTGGCTACTCAAAAAATGTAGGGATTCCCCCTTTTAGCCTGGTATTATTAGCCTCATGTATGAACTATTTAATGAAAACTCATGGGCAAACAAACCAGACTATACCAAAGCCTGGGAGAGGGATTTGGGCACCGAGTTGGGATAAAAGTTGGCAAGGCTTAAGTAGGGGATCTTTAAATTATAGTCTGCTTGAGACTTCAATAAAGGTCCTACACGGGACATATATTACTCCTTTTAAGCTAATAAATGGGATCCAAAATGGAGCAGCTCATGTTTTAGGAACAGTGGTAATGAGGCTACATTTATTCATGTCTGGTGGGAGTGTTCGGCAGTCATAAGACTATGGGAAGAAACATGCTTACTAGCTTCTAAAATGTTTAAGATTGACCTAATAAAATATTTTTTGAAAGAAAAAATACACATAGCTAGTAGTTGGAAAACCCCAAATTAAAACTTTCAGGAAGTAATAAAAAAAATCAACTATTTACTGCTCAACGAGAGATTTAACCATGTAGTCTTGGATAGAATCACCCAGTTCCAGACAATTTGGGATCCCTGGATAACATCCCCATTTAGTGCCCCCCTAATATAATAAAACATTTGTTAATGGTTGAAGCGACTCGGGGGGAAGGACCGGAGTGGGGGAGCCCTGGAGGAGACCCTTCAGAAGCAACCGGAGGCAAAATCATCCGAGGAAAGGAGAGGTCGCCTACTGAAGCCTGCCCTAGGGTAACCCAAGGGCGATTGAGCAGGTTAGATATTGTAAAATAATAAGCTACTGCTGGAGTGATGATAGATAATAGGACTTTGGTGGTTAACTGCTGATATACTCTTTACTATTGTCTGTTTTACCATGTCTTAGGTTTCTCTTAAAAATTGCAATCACAGTAAAAAAAAAAGAAAATGTATTAACCAAAAAAGTAAAAAAAAGAAGGCCTAGCCACCTAATTTTAACAAAATGTCTTCATTGTAAATTTGTATTTTTGCACAACTGTTGTGTTATGCAAGACTGTTCAATATGCTTTCTTTTCCATTACATGCCGTACGCCTTCTGACATAAAAATAGAAATTCAAAAATTATATATTGTTGCAGCCGCTGCTGTTGCAGCGGCCAGAAAAATTGATCTTTGTTCCCCAGGCAGAAAGTTCCATAAAACATTGCCTCTTCTTGAACCCTAGTTGGTGGCGGATAATTCACGCAAGTCATCCGGCATTCACAGATAACATACAGCAGCGTGTGGACCATTTTTAGCCGAAGGCAGCTCATCTCATCAGGCCTTTTTCAGTCGAATGTATCGCCCAGTGTCAGTCCCTTCGGGATCCATCCCTCAATTATCTTTATAAAGGTGAGGCAATCTAGACTTTTTTGCCCTAGGCGACTTCTCTTCTCGGTGACAAAACCTCCTGCTGCACTGAAGGTCCTTTCTGACAGGACACTTGAAGTGGGGCAGGCCAGAAGTTCAATTGCAAATTGGGATAGCTCAGGCCACAGGTCTAGCCTGCATACCCAGTAGTCAAGGGGTTCATCGCTCCTCAGAGTGTCGATATCTGCAGTTAAGGCGAGGTAGTCTGCTACCTGTCGGTCAAGTCGTTCTCTGAGAATGGATCCCGAAGGGCTGATGCGATGCGTAGGACTGAAAAAGGTCTGCATGTCCTCCATCAACAACACGTCTTTTAAACGTCCTGTCCTTGCCGGCGTGGACGTGGGAGGTGGATTACTTTCACCTCTTCCCCTGTTATATTGCCCTTGTGCTGTGACATCACCCTTATATGCTGTGTAAAGCATACTTGTTAATTTGTTTTGGACCTGCTGCATCCTTTCTGACTTGCGGTAATTTGCTAACAAATCAGTCACTTTCTGCTTATACCGGGGGTCTAGTAGCGTGCACACCCAGTACAGGTCGTTCCCCTTCAGCCTTTTTATACGAGGGTCCTGCATGAAAGACCCCATTTGCACAAGGTTGGATGCCGAGCTAGTCATGTCCCGTTCCTCGTCCTCAGTGATCTCGCTGAAGATATGTTCTTCCCCCCAGCCACGTACAACACCACCGGTACCAGATAGGTGACAACGAGCACCCTGGGATGCCTGTTGTGATTGGTCTTCCTCCTCCCCCTCAAAGCCACATTCCTCCTCTGACTCCTCTTCCTCACAATCCTCTTCCAGCGTTGCCGCAGGTCCAGCAAGCGATGCTGATAAGGCTGTTTCTGGTGTTGATGGTGACCACAACTCTTCCTCTTCCTCGTCACGCTCATCTACGGCCTGATCCAGCACTCTTCGCAGGGCACGCTCCAGGAATAAAACAAATGGTATGATGTCGCTGATGGTGCCTTGGGTGCGACTGACAAGGTTTGTCACCTCCTCAAAAGGACTCATGAGCCTACAGGCATTGCGCATGAGCGTCCTGTAACGTGGCAAAAAAATCCCCAGCTCCGCAGAGGCTGTCCTAGCACCCCGGTCATACAAATACTCGTTAATGGCTTTTTCTTGTTGGAGCAGGCGGTCGAACATTAGGAGTGTTGAATTCCAACGTGTGGGGCTGTCACAAATCAAGCGCCACTGTTTCGCCACTGTCTGAAAAGTGCGCCATGGGCGTGTAGGAACGCCTGAAAAGGCCACAAACCTTTCTGGCCTGCTTCAGGACGTCCTGTAAGCCTGGATACTTATGGACAAAGCGTTGTACGATCAGATTACACACATGTGCCATGCACGGCACATGCGTCAACTTGCCCAAATTCAATGCCGCCAACAAATTTCTTCCGTTGTCACAAACCACTTTGCCAATCTCTAGTTGGTGCGGAGTTAGCCATTGATCCACCTGTGCGTTCAGGGCGGACAGGAGTGCTGGCCCGGTGTGACTCTCTGCTTTGAGGCAAGTCAACCCCAAGACGACATGACACTGCCGTATCCTGGATGTGGAATAGTATCTGGGGAGCTGGGGGGGTGCCGTTGATGTGGAGCAAGACGCAGCAGCAGAAGAGGACTCAGCTGAGGAGGTTATGGAAGAGGATGGAGTAGGAGGAGTAGAGGAGGTGGCAGCAGGCCTGCCTGCAAGTCGTGGCGGTGTCACCAACTCCTCTGCAGAGCCACGCATTCCATGCTTGGCAGGCGTCAGCAGGTTTGCCCAATGCGCAGTGTAGGTGATATACCTGCCCTGACCATGCTTTGCAGACCAGGTATCAGTGGTCAGATGGACCCTTGCCCCAACACTGTGTGCCAGAGATGCCATTACTTATTTTTGCACAATTGAGTATAGGTTGGGGATTGCCTTTTGGGCAAAGAAATTTCGTCCGGGTACCTTCCACTGCGGTATCCCAATCGCTAAAAACTTTTTGAACGCCTCAGACTCCACCAGCTTGTATGGTAAAAGGTGGTGGGCCAAGAGTTCAGACAAGCCAGCTGTCAGACGCCGGGCAAGGGGGTGACTTTGTGGCATTGGCTTCTTACGCTCAAACATGCCCTTGACAGACACCTGACTGTGGGGAGATGAGCAGGAACAGCAAGAGGCGAGAGACGGAGTGTTGGAGAGTTGAGAGGGGGCAAGGAGGACAGCAGTGTTTGATGTGGATGAAGATGCTGGACCAGGAGGAGGATGGTGGCTTTGAGTTTGTGTGCTGCTTGTACTCATGTGTTGATCCCATTGGCATTTGTGATGTGACATCATGTGCCTTCGCAAAGCAGTTGTACCTAGGTGGGTGTTGGACTTCCCACGACTCAGTTTATTTTGGCACAGGTTGCAAATGGCATCGCTGTTGTCAGAGGCAGACACACAAAAAAAATGCCACACTGCTGAGCTCGGCGGTGACGGCATTCTGGTGGTGGCAACAGCATGCGTTGATTGGCGTGCTGTCTGGCTGACCCCGGGTGCTGATGCATGCTGTCTGACTGTGCCACTAGCTCGTTGCGATGACCTCCCTCTACTTCCAACTCGTCTCCTCCTCCTCTCTGTCTCCCCATCTGAACTTTCCCCTTGTTCTTCTTCTCTTCTAGCGGGCACCCACGTGACATCCACGGACGCATCGTCATCATCATCACCCGCCTCACTTGTATATGACAACTGAACAAAGGAAGCAGCAGCGGGTACATCATCATCATCATCATCACATCGTACGTACATGTGTGTAATGCTGCCTGACATATCCCTGTTATCTACATTCTCTGGCAATAATGGTTGCGCATCACTCATTTCTTCAAACTGATGTGTAAATAACTCTTCTGACTGATCAATTGAATTGGCTGTGGTACTAGTGTTGGTGTTGGCGGCAGGCGGGTGAGTGGTAACTTGAGAGGTGCCCGAAGCTAAGCTGGAGGAGGATGGTGCGTCAATGTTCCAAGCGGAAGCTGTAGTTAGCCTGTGTTAGCCAGTCAACTACGTTCTCTGAACTTTTCAAGTTCAGGGTAACTGGCCTCTGAACACTGGGCATTATTGTAGGGCCAAAGGGAATCACAGCACCACGACGGCCTCTGCGGGGTGTCCTGCCTCTGCCTGTCATTTTTTTTTTATGTGGACTGTTGGTACCCCAAATATATTGGATTGGTTGAACTTGGCACAGTACTTGTAAGCAAGACACACACTCTGGCTAGCGGTCAAGCAAATGAACTTTGATTGACGGTCAGGCAAATGCACTTAGATTTAAGAAAATAAAAAATTTTTTTTTTTAAATATGGGCTGTTGGTACCCCAACTAGACTGGATTGTTGAACTTGGCACAGTACTTGTAAGCAAGACACACACTATGGGTAGCGGTCAAGCAAATGAACTTTGATTGATGGTCATACAAATGCACTTAGATTTAAGAAAATAAAAGTTTGGGTTTTTTAAATGTGGACTGTTGGTACCCCAAATAGATTGGATTGGTTGAACTTGGCACAGTACTTGTAAGCAAGACACACACTATGGGTAGCGGTCAAGCAAATGAACTTTGATTGACGGTCAGGCAAATGCACTTAGATTTAGGAAAATAAAAGTTTTTTTTTTTAAATGTGAACTGTTGGTACCCCAAATAGATTGGATTGGTTGAACTTGGCACAGTACATGTAAGCAAGACACACACTATGGGTAGCGGTCAAGCAAATGAACTTTGATTGACGGTCAGGCAAATGCACTTAGATTTAAGAAAATAAAGGTTTGGGTTTTTAAATGTGGACTGTTGGTACCCCAAATAGATTGGATTGGTTGAACTTGGCACAGTACTTGTAAGCAAGACACACACTATGGGTAGCGGTCAAGCAAATTAACTTTGATTGATGGTCAGGCAAATGCACTTAGATTTAAGAAAATAAAAGTTGTTTTTTTTTAAATATGGGCTGTTGGTACCCCAACTAGACTGGATTGTTGAACTTGGCACAGTACTTGTAAGCAAGACACACACTATGGGTAGCGGTCAAGCAAATGAACTTTGATTGATGGTCATACAAATGCACTTAGATTTAAGAAAATAAAAGTTTGGGTTTTTTAAATGTGGACTGTTGGTACCCCAAATAGATTGGATTGGTTGAACTTGGCACAGTACTTGTAAGCAAGACACACACTATGGGTAGCGGTCAAGCAAATGAACTTTGATTGACGGTCAGGCAAATGCACTTAGATTTAGGAAAATAAAAGTTTTTTTTTTTAAATGTGAACTGTTGGTACCCCAAATAGATTGGATTGGTTGAACTTGGCACAGTACATGTAAGCAAGACACACACTATGGGTAGCGGTCAAGCAAATGAACTTTGATTGACGGTCAGGCAAATGCACTTAGATTTAAGAAAATAAAGGTTTGGGTTTTTAAATGTGGACTGTTGGTACCCCAAATAGATTGGATTGGTTGAACTTGGCACAGTACTTGTAAGCAAGACACACACTATGGGTAGCGGTCAAGCAAATGAACTTTGATTGATGGTCAGGCAAATGCACTTAGATTTAAGAAAATAAAAGTTTGGGTTTTTTAAATGTGGACTGTTGGTACCCCAAATAGATTGGATTGGTTGAACTTGGCATAGTACTTGTAAGCAAGACACACACTATGGGTAGCGGTCAAGCAAATGAACTTTGATTGATGGTCAGGAAAATGCACTTAGATTTAAGAAAATAAAAAAAAATTTTTTAAAAGTAGACAACTAGTAAACAATATTATATTGTATGCGTTGTGCACACACAGTATAAGCTGTGAGCCTGACACACACACTTGCAAGCAGGGGCTAGCAGGGAGACAGGCAAATGAAATTAGATTACACAAAAAAAAAACAAAGAAAAAAAAATGATGTTATAGCCCTAAAAAGGGCTTTTTGGGGTGCTGTGTTTACAGCAGAGATCTGATGAGTCCTTCAGCACTGCACTGGACACTGAATAAACTTGCCTAGCTATTGATTTTCCTATTCAATCAGCATCACCTACACTCTACCTCCTCTCTGTAAGACTGCAAGTTAGTTATGATTCCAAAATGGCTGCTGTACATGAGGTAGAAGGGTGTGGAAGGGAGTGTATGCTGCTGATTGGCTGGAATGTGTCTGCTGACTGTGACATGCAGGGTCAAAGTTTGCTCAATGATAAAGTATTGGGGGCGGGTTGAATCTCGCATATGTTCGCTGTTCGCTGCGAACGCGAACATTCTATGTTCGCCGAGAACAATCCGCCGCGAACTATTCGCGACATCTCTAGTCTGGATGTATAAACTTCCATAAAAGTGAGTTTAATCTGTCAGACTACATTTTTGAGTACATTTTTATATGGCCGTTTAAAAGCGAGATGGGTCTATAATTTTGACAATTTTCCGTTTTTTTATCCGTTTTCAAGATATTTATTATTCTTGCTTCCAACAGCTCTGGTAATATTTCTCTTGTTGATTTTATTTCATTGTACATATTATACAAATGGGTTACCAATTCTGTTGAAAATAATTTATAATAGTGGTTATCGAACCTGTCTGTTCCAGGAGCCTTGTTAGTTTTTAAATTTTTAATAGCTGTTGTAATCTCTAAAGTTAATGTTAGATAGAAAAGCTTCTATTTGTGTCATTTTTGGTTTTATAAAATATCTCCTATCTTTTTGGGCTGAAAATACGTTTTTTTATCCTGTCAAAAGGTACATTTTTTGTTGTTGTTATTTTCCTTAGTTTATTTGCTAAGGCCCTCATTCAATTGCAATTCTGCCAATTGAATAGGGCTCTAAATAAGCACATAACATATTTTTTAAGACGTTTTTAGTTGGTAAACATCTATGTAAAAGCAAAGTTTTCACTAACTTAAAACTTATTTTAAAAAAATATGCTATGTGCTTATTTAGAGCTCTATTCAATTGGCCAAATTGCAATTGAATGAGGCCCTAAGTATTTTCCATTTTTATTGCTAAAGAAATTATCTTGTTGTTGGAAACAACATAATATTCTGTCTGCTTGACAATGGAGAATCTTTTTTATTTGAAGGTTTACTTATTTTATATTATTGAGATATATTTTATTGGGAGTTGATTTATTAAGTTTCTGTATACTATCTAGTTCCAGACCTTGGTCTCTAAGGGTTTCCCCATTTTTTCCCCTAAGGTTCGTGTTTTTGGAAATTAAGATGCCCCGAATTACGGCCTTGTGGGAACACCAGACTGTTGTTGTAGATATTGAGGCTTCTACATTCTGAAAAATACTTTTTAACCTAACCTAAAAAATTATCTCTCATTTAGCTTAAAAGAGTTGGCTATATGTTATTTAATATAGCAGGTATTGAGAAGGAATCCCGGGTGATACCCAGGCTGAAAGGGGTAACGTGTCAGAGGTGAAGTGTTCGCAGCCACCCCTGCATATTTTTTAATATTTAACACCTTCTCTGCCATGGGAAGGGGTGTAGATAGATAGATATATCCTTATATATTGAATTAGTGCATTATATAACTGAATTCAAAATACAGTTGGGTTGGTCAGTGTTGCAAATGAATACCCATTTTACACACCAGTATCAGGAATGTTTTATTAATGTATAGTTTTTCTTGCTCTATTAATCTTTCTTCCACATCTTGATATTATTTGTTTTATCTGAGCCACTCTTTTGTTCACATTTCTATGTTCTTCCTTAAATGAATCCAGACTTTTCTATACATTCTCTATCATTGGCATATATTTCAGATATATGTCATTCTCTATCAATAGCATATATGTTGCACCAACGCTTCATCTCTTATTTTTTCCTCTGTCACATCTATAGATAGTACTAATTGTTATTTAACATCTCAATGTTTTTTTAACTCTTTACTTTCTTCACTCTTCCTATGAAGGGCAGCTTTTTTCACCCTTATTGGACCTTGCCATCTCACTTAACTCTGGAGATATTTTCATAAATGTATCCATATATGATAACTTATGAATATTTAAATTTTTACTAAGATTTAGATTTTTACTTGTTCTTAACTTCTAACACTACAAATGCATTATATTTCTATGCTTATTTTTTGCTTGCTCACCTCCCTTATTTTTCACAAAAGTAGCCACTTATTTATAAAATAATAGCATTTACACAATTCACCAACAACGGAAGATTTAACTGCTTGGGAAGATATTTAACTGAGTGTACAGTCCTGTGCAGCTGATATACACTTTCACATTTTAGTAATAGCAACAGTATCTCAATTATTTATAATCTAAGATTGACAGTTGACAAAAAGTCAGCCAGGCCCCTTATCTCTGACTTCTTGGCCTCTGCTTCTGACCCCCAACCAACAGCTTTTTTCACGCGCCACTGCTCTGGTACTTGCCCTAGTGCCTTTTTCTGGATGCCAAAGTCATCAAAGTAAATTAGCTGGGCTCCTTACCAGTTGCTCCAATGTCTCTGCAACTGTCCCTGGCAAAAAAAACACCTCTCACAGGCTACTGCTCTGGTGGTCACCTCAGGGCCCAAAGTTGACAGTTCCTTGATATACCCCAGCCCTTATCACTTTGGATTTTACTGGCTGCAAGCACACTGACGTCTCATCTCTTCTTCTGCTACCTCCACTGAGAACACTTCCCCTGCTGGCCCCACAAGTCGGTGCTTAAGGCCCGTGGTTTTCTCCAGACCTTGCAAGAGCAGCACTCTGAATCTGGGTGCTAGTGTGAAAGTCTGACCAGTCTCTCCCTTTCTACCTTCCAAAGGCCTCCAGTTTCTCAATAAGACTAAATGAAATGTAGGGTCCAGCTCAAGAGACCAAAGCACTTCAATATACAGCTATTTTTAAGAAGCTTGTCTATCACTGCCTTTAAGTTTTATTTATCGTCTCCTCCTGTCTCACTTCCATATTATTCTACATGGCATTACACATTCTTCTCATCACCAAAAACACAAATCCTATATTTCCTACTCTTATCCTCCCACCTCAGCCATCCACAATCTCCCATACTCCTAATTATTGTTGTTGTCCTTCACAACCAAACTACTGATTCAGTCTCTTATACTTAACTTTAATGTTTTTCTTCCAATCAGCCTTATTAAATTGCAGTTCGTCAAATTCTAAAGGGCTCTATATAAGCACATAGCATATGTTTTTGCAGAAGTTTTTAATTAGTGAACTTCTATCCAAAAGCAAGGTCTTCACTAACCAAAAACGTCTGTAAAATAAATATGCTCTGTGCTTCTATAGAGCCCTTCAGAATTTGCCAAATTGCAATTTAATAAGGCTGAATATATTTACTCCATAAATTCCAAATGCCTCGATTTTCATTACATTCAGTTTGCCCTATACCATGTACAGTTTACTTGTCTATTACAACTATATTTTCAAACCCTTAAAGGACCACTTTTGTGGTCTTATAAGGTGTCTCTAATGAATAGTTAGGCGAGGCTTCATAACTAGGGAAGGTTTACACTTATTAAACTTTTACTGTGTATTTCAATGCGCCCCCAGTCTGTATAAGCTCTGAATTTCTCCATTTGCCCTGTATGAAGTATTGTGGGTGCAGCAGACCGACCCAGGAGAAAATTCAAAACCACTCTGTGTAACACCTTAGTAGCAGGAAGCAGTATTAGTTGCAGGAAGCAGTATAAATTGAGTAAATTAAATAGTTCTCCCTCTTGGGTGGCTCCACTCCAGAAACAATACTTCAGCAGGGGGTGGAGAGATCAGGAGCTTATATAGCCTGGGTCATGAGTGAAAAATAGTAATTAACGTTTTAAATGACAGTAAAAGTCTAATCAATGTGTTTTTACTTTTTAAGCCTTAGCTATGTATTATTTTGAGAGCTCTTTAAAAGACCACTAAAGTGGTCCGTTAACCCTTGTCTATAAATCTCTACATCTCCTTTCATCATTTTAATCTACACTACATATCGGAAACCCCTTCTTAAGCACAGCACTGTATACTTTAACCCTCACAATCAGTGGCGTAGCTAGTGAATGGAGGGCCCTGGTGCTGAAAATCTAATTTGGGCCTCCCCAGTGCCCCCGCGGCCCCTATCCCTGTCAGCGGTGGTCCAAATAGTTTTTTTTTACGATGGGCCCTCCGTACCCCACTCTGGTGCAAATATAAATATATATATATATATATATATATATATATATATATATATTTATAGATTGTAATTTTGGAAGTATAGCCACCCCAAATCCCTTCTCTCTTTCCCTCCTTCTCTCACCTCTCCTCCATCTCTCTCCCTCTTTTTCTCTCCCCCTCGCTCCTTGTCTCCCCCTCTCCTTCTCCCTTTCGCCCCTTTAATTCTCTCTCCCCCTCTTCTTCCTCCCTTCTTCTTCTCTCTCACCCCTCCTTCTGTCTTTACCCCTTCTCTCTCCCCCTCTGTATTCCTCTCTCAAATTCTCCTTCCCCCTCTCCGCTTCTCTCTTTCCCCCTCTCTCCTTCTCTCTCCCCCTCTCCTTCACTTTTCTCCTCTCTACTTCTCTGCCACCCTCTCTCTCCCCCTCTCTCTCATTCTCCCCTTCTCTTCTCCCTCTCCCCTCTCTATCCCCCTCTCCTTCTCTCTCTCCCCCACTCCCCTCCTTCTCCCTTCCCCCCTTTCCTTCTCTCTCCCCCCTCTCCTTCTCTTTCCCCCTCTTCTCCCCCCTTCGTCTCTCTCACCCTCTCCTTCTCTTTCCCCCTCTCATCCTCTCCTTCTCTCTTCCCTCCTTCTGTCTTTACCTCTTCTCTCTCCCCTCTCTCTTCCTCTCTCAAATTCTCCTTCTCCTTCCTTGTCTCCCCTTCTCTCTTGCTCCCTCTCTCCTTTTCTCCCCCTCTCCTTCCCTCTCTCTCCCCCTTCTGCATTCCTTCTCCCCTCTCCTTCTCTCTCTCCCCCTCTCCTTTACTTTCCCCCTCTCCTTCTCTCTTTCCCCCCTCTCCTTCTCTCCCCCTCTCCTTCTGTCTCTCTCCCCCCTCTGCTTTTCTTCTCCCCACTCCTTCTCTCTCTCTCTCCCCTCTCCTTTACTTTCCCCTCTCCTTCTCTCTCATCCTCTCTCCTTCTCTCTCCCTCCTATCTCTCTCTCTCCCTCTCTTCTTCTCTCTACCCCTCTCTCCTTCTCTCTCCCCCTCTCCTTCACTTTCCACCTCTTTACTTCTCTCCCCCTCTCTCTCTCTCTGCCCCATCTCTCTCTGCCCCATCTCTCTCTCTCCTTTTCTTCCCCCCTCTCCCCTCTCTTTCCCCCTCTCCTTCTCTCTCTCCCCCACTCCCCTCCTTCTCTCCCTCCCCCTCTATCCCTCCTTCTCTCTCTCCCCTCCTTTCCCTTCCTTCTCTCCCCCTCTCATTCTTTTCTCCTCTATCCTTCCCCTATCTTCTTCTCTCTCTATCTCTTCTTCTCCCTCTCCTTGTCTTCTCTCTCCTCCTCTCTCCCCCTCTCATTCTCTCTCCCCTTCTCTGCATCCTCTCTCCCCCCCTCCTTCTCTATCCTTCTGTATCTTCCTTCTCTCATTCTCTCCTCCTCTCTCCTTCCCCTCTCTCCTTCTCTCTCTATCTCTACTTCTCCCTCACAATCTTCTTCTCTCTCCTCTTCTCTTCCTCTCCCTCCCCTTCTCTTCTTGTCTCTCATCTTCTCTTTCCCCCTCTCTAACTCCCCATAGCTCCTTCTCTCTCACCCTCTCCTTCTCTCCCCCCTCCTTCTCTCTTTATCCCATTCTCTCTACCCTCTCTCTTACTCTCTCACATTCTCCTTCTCTCTCCCCATCTCTCACCCTCTCCTTCTATTCCCCCCTCTCTTCTTCTCTCCCCCTTTCCTCCTCTCTGTCCCCCTCTCCTTGTTTCACCTCTCCTTCTCTCAATCCCCCTCTCCTTTTCTTTACCCCTCCCTTCTCTCTCTCTCTCCCCCTTTCTTCTTTCATCCTCTCCTTCTCTCTCTCCCCCTCTGATTCTCTCCCCCCTCTCCTTCTCTATCCCCCCTCTTCCACTCTCTCCTAATCTCTCTTCCCACTCTCTCCTTTTGTATCTCTCCCTCTCTCCTTCTCTCCCTCCCCTCTCCCCTTCTCTCTCCCACCTCTCTCCTTCTCTCTACACCTCCCCTTCTCTTTTCTCCTCTCTACTTCTCTCTCCCCTCTCCTTCCCTCTCCCCCCTCATTACCCTCTCTCTCTGTCTCTTTCCCCCTCATTCCGTTTCTCTCACCCTCTCCTTCTCTTTCCCCCTCACTCCTTTTCTCTCCCCCTCTCTCTCACCCTTTCCTTCTCTCTCATCCCTATTACCTCTCTCACTCTCTCCTTTCTCCCCTCACTCTTTTTCTCTCCCCTCCCTGTCTCCCTCCTTCTCTCTCCCCCCTCTCTCTCACCCTCTCCATCTCTCTCACCCTCCCCTCCATCTATCACTTACTTGCATTCTCCATTCCCTGATGCCTGCAGCTGAGCCTCACTCTGAGCCTGGCTTCTCTCCCAAGCGTCCTGATTGCACTGTGGAAGACAGGCAAGGCCAGGAAGCCCTCAGGATGGGGAAGATATTGGGAGGATCCAGGAGTGGAGAGTTATGTCCTGGGGGAGTCGGAGGCTGAGGGGGGAGTTGGAGGCTGAGGGGGGGAGAAGGGTTCTGGTGGGCCCCTACACTACAGACATTTTTTTAAACAAATGTATTTTATAAAGGCATGCACTGGGGCCCCCAGGAGATGGAGGGCCTTGGTGCACTGCACCAGCAGTAGCTCTGCCCCTGCACACAATGCCAATCTCTCCTGGTGTCTGATTTCAGTTCTGCTCCTTCCCACTCTTCACAGGCAGTTCATGGAAAAAATCCCCCCTTAAGGGAATGAAGCTTTGTTTTCAGTTCTAAAGGGAAACAATAAAATTCAGGAATCTGCAATTACAGGAGTCTCTCAGTGTCTCTTATAGCTACATAGGATGAAGCATAATGACTTTTGTATTATTTATATTTCAGTGGCCCTTTAAAAACTGGCTAAACATTATACTAGCCCCTTTTAAAACAAAATAATAATTAATAAAAATATATATGAGCAGTGTAGCCATGCATTGATATGTTTAGTAAGAACCATATGTGGTTTTAAGTAAAGCATTGCCCCCCACACTAAAGTGTTCATGAAGGAAAGCATTAGGAGGTGGACTGTTCAAGGCCTTTTCACATTGTTTCGGCTCTTACATAGGAATTAGATGGTATAATTTAAAACTATAGGTACTTTATCAATGTAATAATATTACAATAATTGTATTTTCCTATAAAAAAAAACATACATTAAAGTTTGCAATATTTACCAGTCAGCATTTTATAAAAAGTTAATTGATAAAGTGTGGGTTATTACCACTGGTTTTAAATTATACCACATCTGAAATGTCCACTGTGTCATTTTAATTTGTGTTCTTAGTGGCAACATAGCAGATTAGTGTTGAATAGAGAACAGAACTCTTTGAAAATAAAACAGGGGATAGATCATTACAAAAGCTAATTAGACACCAATGCCTATACTTAGCATCTTGTGCCATGAATTAGCATACTAATCCTCAAAGAGGAAAGTTTGTATATCCCAGGTATTATTTACTTTGCACTTCTGTATAAAAATAATCAACAATTTGAAACATGAAATATTTACCTGTATACTCGTTGTGTACTTCACAGACATTGTGCTATGTATTAATAATGCAAATAAACAGCCTATTAAATACAAATTGAGTTTATTATGACAGGTTTATTAGCCTGATGAAATTAAGCAATGACCATCAAATATCCGTAAAATAAATAGGTATATGAATTCCTGTTACAATTTTGTACCCAGGTCACTCTTTTGTGTTACTATGTGATGATTGCATGTTCCACAAGAACACTTAAGAAATGGTAGTTTTATATATGCTTTTGTCTGAGATGAATTTATATTAACACTCTAATTTATTCCACACAATACTATTTGTAGCAAATTGATTGAACAGAAAGAAAGCCAAACAGCAACCTTTTCAAGTGCAAATAGTATGTAAAGGAAATGATGGGATGCACTTGAACAAAATTGAATTCCTCATGCAGAGTTCACCCAGCAGTTTCTAAAGAAATCCTGGGCAAAGACCTAGGGCAGAAACAATGCACCATGAGCCTCATTTAATTCGGGGCTTGCAACTCTATCAGAGTAGGCCGTATGTCTGCGTGCCTGCTGCGAGCCCGTATCTTAATGAATAGCAGCTCGCAGCCTATAACTCCATTGAAGCCCACAAACGGAAACCAATTGAATAGCAAAATAAGTTAAAATAAGCTCCTTTTGCAAGCCCGGATCTCCCAAAAGTCTGAATTGAATAAGGCTCCATATTTATAAGAGAATTAAAAAATAACTAGCACTTTTACATTTTTTTGAAGGGTCACTGAAGTAATTAAAACCGTCCTGCACCATCATGTAGAACAGTTGCCAATCAACAGAAAATGTGTAAAAATATTTTTACTTGAACCTCTATTTACTGTTCTATAATTGCTTAAACATGTTGATGTGGTAGCTCCTATGTCACACAATCTGTATAATTAAACTGACCTAAAAATGGAGTTGTTTGCACAGTATGGTATATTAAGGTTGTAGGCACATTCCTTCGAGTTTTGCATGCATCTTAATTAAAACGCTTCCTCTCATATTTATTCTTATTGCAATGATATATTTAATGTATTTACATATGAGCTAAGAATGTCTTAAGAACTTAGAAGAATAAGTTGACATTTTTGGTTACACCATTAAAAGGTTTATTGCCATATGCAGTGTGCTCAAAATAGTAATTGAGGTTGAAAAAAGACTTTCAGTCGATCAAGATCAACCTTTCAAGATCTCCTCTGATCTGCAATATGCAGATTAGTTATTAATTAATTAGTTGTTCATTATTTATTAATGGTATAGTATTTGAGGATGAATAAAGAGTTATTCCATCAAGTTCAACCTTTTTAGATCTCTCCTGATCTTTTTAATATGTGGACTATTTGTTATTAATTATTAATTGATCCAGAGGAAGGCAAACAGAAAAAAAAAAACATTGAAACTTTGCCAATTGTCTCATAAGGGGAAAAAAAGCAATATTCCTTCCTGACCCCAGAAACTGGCGATCAAATTTATCCCTGGATCAATATTCCTTCGCTAGTTATCTAGGATAACCTTGAATGCCCTCTTTATTCCAAAATATATAAACGCCTTTTTGAAGTTATTTATCGAATTTGCTGTCACCACCTCCTTTGGTAGAGAATTCCACAGTTTAACCACCCTAACTGTGAAGAACCCTTTTCTTTGTTTAAGGTGAAATCTTTTTTCCTCTAACCTCAAAGGATGTCCTCTTGTCAGTTGAAAATCTCTTGCTACAAAAAGATCACTTGACAAAGCCTTATATTGACCCTGGATGTATTTATATAACGTAATCATATCCCCTCGTAGATGCCTTTTTTCTAGCAAAAATACGTTTAATTTGGTTAGTCTTTCTTCATAACTCAGCCCCTCCATTCCCCTACTTTTGTTGCCCTTCTCTGTACTTTTTCCAGCTCTAAAATGTCCTTTTTATGAAGTGGTGCCCAAAATTGTACTCCATATTCCAAATGAGGGTGTACTAGGGATTTGTATAGTGGTTGAATTATATTTGCTTTTCTTGCTTCTATAAGCTTCTTAATACATGCTAATATTTTAGTAGCCTTTGCAGCTGCTGCTTGGCATTGAGCACTGTTACGTAGGTGGTTGTCCACTAGTACTCCCAAATCCCTTTCAATATCTGATACTCCTAGATTTGCTCCATAGAGATTATAAATTGCATGGCTATTTTTCCTTCCCAAATGCATAACCTTACATTTATTTGTATTAAATCTCATCTGCCATTTAGTCACCCATTTCTCTAATTTATGCAAATCCCTTTGTAGGGAAAGTACATCATTATCTGATTTAATTACCTTGCACAACTTAGTGTCATCAGCAAAAATGGAGACACTACTTTCGAGTCCTACTTCTACGTCATTAATAAATATGTTAAAAAGGAGAGGACCTAATACTGAACCTTGAGGAACCCCACTTACCACATTAGTCCAATCGGAGTATGTTCCATTTACAACAACCCTTTGCTTCCTGTCTTTTAGCCAGCTCTCAATCCATGAGCAGATATTAACTGCAATTCCTGTATCCCTTAGTTGGCTCCAAAGTCTCCCATGAGGCACTGTATCAAAAGCCTTTGCAAAATCCAAAAGGAGTACATTTACTGAGTTGCCCTGATCCAAGTTCCTACTAACCTCCTCATAGAAACTAATTAGATTGGTCTGACAAGACCTATCCTTCATAAATCCGTGTTGACTGCTACCTATGATCTTGTTCAAATAGACATATTCTTGTATTTTGTCCCTTATTAACCCTTCTGAAAGCTTCCCACTTACAGATGTGAGGCTCACTGGTCTATAATTCCCCAGATTTGCTCTTGCTCCCTTCTTAAATATAGGTATCACCTCTGCTTTTCTCCAGTCATCTGATAGAGACCCTGTAGTGAGTGAGTCTTGAAAGATCAGATATAATGGTTTGGCTATTACAGAACCCAGCTCCCTCAGTATCCTTGGATGTATTCGATCAGGACCTGGGGCTTTATTAACATTTATTTTCTCCAATCACTTTTGGATTTCTCGCTGCGCTAACCAATTATTTAGTGATGGTAGTGTAGCCTCATTATGCTGCGGTGTCCCAACCACTGGTACCTCCCTTGTGTATACTGATGAAAAGAACCTATTTAGCTCATCTGCCTTTTCCTGGCCACTAATTATCAGATGGCCTATGTCACATTGTAATGTTCCTATAGCTTCCTTCTTCACTCTCTTACCATTAATAAATTAAAAACATATTTTAGGGTTAGTCTTACTTTCCTTTGCATCTGACTTCTCATTTTCTATTTTAGCCAGTCTAATAGCCCCTTTGCAAGCCTTGTTGATTTCCTTATAGCCACATAAAGCTGCCTCTGTTCCCTCCTTCTTGTATAATTTAAATGCATGTTTATTTTTCCTCATCATGATCTTTAAGTCATTGTTAAGCCACATGGGATGTGAATTACTCCTATTCATGTTATTTCCACATGGTACATGCCGATGAGTATGTTTATTTAAAAAGGATTTGAATGTTGTCCCTTTATTTTCAGTATTTTTCCCTATAAGTTCTTCGTCCCAGTCTATATGTAGTATTGCTGCCATTAGCCCATTAAAGTTAGCCCTTATACAATTTAGAGTTTTTGTTGGCCCTTACAACTCTGTTTTTTTGTTTTCAATCTCAAATGAGACTGTGTTGTGATCACTGTTCCCCAAGGGTTCCCCTATTTTAACATTTGATATTACATCAATATTACTTGTGATGACTAAATCAAAGACGGACCAATTTCTAGTAGGTTCTTGTATTACTTGGGCCAGATAATGATCCTTGAGTGTACTCAAAAACCTGCTCCCCTTAGCTGAGCTACTGGTTTCATTTAGCCAGTTTATTTCAGGGTAATTAAAGTCTCCCATTATTAGAACTTGCCCATGCTTAGCTGCATTTCCAATCTCTAACAATAAATGTATTTCCTCACTTTCAAATATATTTGGGGGTTTATAGCATACTCCCACCAATATGCATTTAGAATTAGCTCCTCCACTATTTAGCTCAACCCACAAAGATTCAATGTTGCCGTTAGTTCCAGCATAAATATTTTCTGTGACTATAGGCTTAAATTCATGCTTAAAATACAGATCGATCCCACCTCCTCTTTTACCATTTCCCCTATCTTTCCTAAATAGGTTATGACCATCCAGATTAACAGTCCAGTCATGAGATTCATCCCACCATGTTTCAGTAATGCCTATTAAGCCCCATTTTTCCCAGGCAAACATTAGCAAGCATACACTTTATGTCGGTATGACTCTGCCGTTGAGAAGTGCTTGCCACTGTATTTGAGGCTCCAATTAATACCTCCCTACTGACTATTATAACCTTTCCCCCTTCTCCTCCCCCATGGGTAACTAATTCATCCCTTTCCCTCTTTACCCTTTTTACCCCAATACTTCTATACAGTCCCTCCCCCCTACCTACAAGTTTAAAAACTCCCCCAGCCGTTCTACCATCCTATCCTCTAGCACAAAAGCTCCTTGTAATGAAATAGGTATCACAAGGTTTTGGAGACCAGCAGCCTAAGTCAGCAATAATCCAATACAGCAACTTTGTAGGTGAAACAGGAACAAGCTTTATTGAAGGGACCAGGAACCACAATAATCTGGCAAGGTACATTGACAGGAAGTGCCTTATATAGGCCAAGGACCAGACACCTGACCAGACACAGCTGAAGAGACTTAGTCACTGATGCTATTGCTAGCAGAGTCAAGGTTATCAGATCTCCAGGAATTTCACAAAGGCAGGCTGGCGCAGTGGTAGGGAAGAGGATCAGTAGCCTGGGGACCAGGGTTCAAAACCCAGCAGAGTCAATTCCTCACATTAACCCCGCCTCTATAGGTGCAGCCTCTGGATGCCTTATTACCCGGTTTGGCAGGTTACTGCACATGGAAAGACCGAAGAAGGTCAGGAGCGTGAATATTGTCCCCTGGTTCCCACAAACTATCCTTCTCACCATAGCCTTTCCAATGCACCAGATACTGAAGCTTGTTGCGGAAGATCCTGGAGTCCAGAATTTTCTCCACCTCATATTCATCCTCACCATCCCCGAGGACTGGAGGTGGGGCAGGCAGGACAGGGAAAGTGTTTGCAGGGAAAGGTTTCAGCAGTGCAACGTGAAACACCGGATGCATTTTCATGGAATCTGGAAGTTGCAAACGAAAAGTGACAGCATTGATCTGAGCGATGATCTCAAAAGGTCCCATGAACCTCTGACCCAATTTATGAGAAGGAACCCTAAGCTTAAGATTCCTTGTTGACAGCCAAACCTTGTCACCAACATGATAAACTGGGGCCTCCACTCTATGCCTATCAGCAGCTCTCTTGTAACATTCCTGAGCCTACGAAAGAGTCTTCTTCAACAGGTCTTGGGAATCTCGTAAGGTGGTTAGCCGATCAGTGACTGCAGGAATGGAAGTAGTAATTGGGAGACTCACTAGAAAGGTTGGATGGTAACCATAGTTGGCAAAAAATGGGCTCAAAGAAGTGGAGCAGTGTTGGGCATTGTTATAGGCAAACTCCGCCGTGGGTAGAAAATCCAGCCAGTCATCCTGCAGGTAACTAACATAGCACCGCAAAGATTGCTCCGAAGTCTGGTTGGTTTGCTCAGTCTGTCCATTACTTTGTGGATGAAAAGCTGACAACAGATTTACATTAATACCTAGATTAGAACAAAAACGTTTCCAAAAACGAGATGTAAACTGCACTCCCCTGTCAGAAACTACTTCATCAGGCACTCCATGCAAGCGAAATATTTCCCGAATTACCAGGTCAGCCGTCTGTTTAGCTGAAGGGAGACCACGAGCTGGTATGAAATGACCCATCTTAGTTAACCTGTCCACAACAACAAGAATGGTAATGTGTTCCTTAGAGGGAGGTAGTTCCACAATATAGTCCATGGATATAGATCCCCAGGGACGATGAGGAATCGGAAGAGGCGGAAGCAAGCCAACAGGGGATGAGCGAGGAGTCTTATGTCTGGCACATACATCACAAGAGGACACATACTTCTTAACATCCTCATAATACTTGGGCCACCAAAAGGATCGGGCAAGTAGCTCTTGTGTCTTTCGGATTCCTGGATGACCTGCTGGTTTTTAGTCATGGTAGAGAGGTAAAAGATCCAGTCGCACTGACTCCGGAGCAAACAGACGTTGTTGAAAAATCCAAAACCCATTAAGCATCGTCATGTGGAGATCACGAGGAGGATCATGAAGAACTGGGTCTTCAGCGTAGCCCTTTTTAATGTGAGACATCAGATCAGAAGAAAATGTAACTCCTATAAATATATCCTCCGGCAAGATGGTGGTCTTGGTTACGGTAGTATGGAGGGGGTCAGCTATTCTAGACAAGGCATCAGCCTTACCATTCTTGGAGCCAGGACAGTATGTAACCAAAAAATTAAACCTCGAGAAGAATAGGGACCAGCGTGCTTGTCTGGCTCAGTCTCTTAGCTGATCGAATACATTCCAGATTTTTGTGATCTGTGAGGACAGTAATTTGATGGGTAGCTCCCTCCAATAGATGTCTCCATTCGGTGAAGGCAGCTTTTATAGCTAATAGTTCTTTATTCCCTATGTCATAGTTTCTTTCTGCTGGCACCATCTGGCGGGAATAGAAGGCACACGGATGTAACAGCATCTTAGGTCCAGTCCTTTGAGACAGTATAGCACCAACAGCTGAATCAGAAGCATCAACTTCCACAATAAATGGTAATTCCGGCTGAGGATGTACCAGGACGGGGGCAGATGTAAACAGAGTCTTTAAATCGGGAAAATGCGGTATCAGCCTTAACGGACCACTGAAAAGGAGTCCCTTTACGTGTAAGTTCAGTGATCGGTGTAATGACGGCAGAGAAATTCTTAATGAAACGCCTGTAAAAATTGGCAAACCCCACAAATCTCTGAATATCTTTTTCATTCTTGGGGATGGGCCAGTCCAGCACAGCTTTAATTTTACTTGCGTCCATACTTAAACCTTTAGGAGTTATTACATACCACAGGAATTGAATTTCAGTTTGTTCAAACTCACATTTTTCCAGTTTAATGTATAGGTGGTGGGTACAAAGGCGCTCCAGAACTATACGGACCTGTTTTCTGTGGTTTTCAAGATTATCGTAAAATATTAAGATATCATCCAAATATGCCACAACAAACTGATCCAGGAGATCTCGTAGTACATCATTGATAAGATGCTGGAAAGTTTCAGGGGCATTACAAAGCCAAAATGGCATTACTAGATATTCGTAATGCCCGTACCTGGTTCTGAAAGCTGTTTTAAATTCATCATTTGGTTTTATGCGAACCAGATTACATGCCCCCCGAAGATCAAGCTTCGTAAATATTTTAGCTGAGCGAAGTCTCTCCAGAAGTTCAGGAATGAGAGGCAAGGGGTAGCGGTTTTTAACAGTGATGTTATTAATGTCCCTGTAGTCGCATGGCCGTAGGCTGCCATCTTTCTTTTCTACAAAGAATATAGGAACTCCTGCTGGAGAAGTAGACGGTCGAATAAAGCCTTTGGCAAGATTTTCTTGTATGTATTCACGAAGAGCTTTCAATTCAGGCTCAGAAAGGGAATATATACGGTCAAATTGGATAGCAGCCCCAGGTAACAGCTCTATTGGGCAATCATAAGGCCTGTGGGGTGGAAGCTGATCAGCATTCTTCTTATCACAGACATCTGCAAAATTCTGATATTATAGAGGAAGCTTAGTTAAGTTTGTAGCAACCATTTCATTAATTGTTGTGGCAACAGGTGTTACCTTAGAGGGTTGACAATTCATTAAGCAGTGTTCTGAAGGAAAGGAAAAAGTTCTGATTTTCCAATTAATCAGTGGGTAATGCAGAGCAAGCCAAGGTACACCCAAAATCACTGGAAACTGTGTTGAGGAAATTAGGTGGAAAGGTATAGTCTCATGGTGAGTCACTTCCAGAGTCAACTTTAAGGGCACAATCTCATGTGTAACCGGTCCTGACGTAAGTGGAGAACCGTCTACTGTCTCCATTAACACAGGTGAAGAATTAGGGATAGACTGAATTCTATTTTCTGCTGCAAATTTGATGTCCATAAAGTTTCCGCCTGCTCCAGAATCTATCATAGCTGTAGTTGAAATTTTACTATCACCATATTGCAAAGTGATAGGCACCACAAAATAAGGATGTTGAGTCAACATACCCTCTTCACCATGAGCCAGAGAAAACAAGGGTTGTGTGACAGAATCCAGTTGATCTGAAATCTGGGAATGGTGTCGAATCTGTGCACCCTCAGCAGCCATAGCTATTGTTCTTTTGGATTTGCTAGGGCAATTGCCCTGCACTACCACAATACAGGCATAAATTGTGAGTGTGTCGCCACTGTTTTTCTTCATTGGATAATGGCCCCCTTATTAGATTTACCTGCATAGCCTCTGGCTCAGAGTCTGTAGGTGTTTGTGGGATCGGAGTAGAAGTTCTTGAATAGAAAGTAGGCGTAGCACTTGGTCTAAAAGAGCCCTGTCTTTCCAATCTTCTTTCAGAAAGTATCTGATCAATACGGATAGCCAAACGCACAAATGCATCAAAGTCAGCAGGAAGATCAACACGAGCTAGCTCATCTTTTATAGCTTCTGAGAGACATTTTCTGAAGTGGATCCTCTGGGCTGATTGGTTCCAGGTAGTATCAGCAACCCACTGTCTGAATTCAGCAGCATATTCAGCCACAGAGCGCCTCCCTTGATGCAAATGAAGGAGAGTGGCTTCTGCTGTAGCACATCGATTGGGGTCATCAAAAACTAGGCACATTGCCTCAAGAAAGTCATTTAGATTACCCAAGACTGGACTGTCCTGTTCCAGAAGAGGGGAGCCCCAAGCCAGGGCTTCATCTTTGAATAGGGAGAAAATAAATCCCACCTTCTCTCTTTCAGATGGAAATCGGTGAGGTAACATCATGAAGTGCAAACAGCATTGATTTAGGAAACCCCTAAATCTTTTGCGATCTCCTCCAAACTTTTTTGGTAGGGGCAAGCAGGCATCTTGTGCAGGTGTAACAGTAGCAGCCGCAACATCACGTGCCCTGTAGCTGGTATACTCACTGTGCATTGACTGAACTTTATTTTGCAGTTCAGCTACCTGATTCTGCAGCACTTGAACGGTCTGTGCCTGGGTCTGCACAGTTCTTGCAAATAAAGCAACTTGCTTGGCCAATGCAGAATCTGACCCGGCGGTCTCCATGAATTGGCCAGATTATTCTGTAATGATATAGGTATCACAAGGTTTTGGAGACCAGCAGCCTAAGTCAGCAATAATCCAATTCAGCAACTTTGTAGGTGAAACAGGAACAAGCTTTATTGAAGGGATCAGGAACCACAATAATCTGGCAAGGTACATTGGCAGGAAGTGCCTTATATAGGCCAAGGACCAGACACCTGACCAGACACAGCTGAAGAGACTTAGTCACTGATGCTATTGCTAGCAGAGTCAAGGTTATCAGATCTCCAGGAATTTCACAAAGGCAGGCTGGAGCAGTGGTAGGGAAGAGGATCAGCAGCCTGGGGACCAGGGTTCAAAACCCAGCAGAGTCAATTCCTCACACTCCCTCACCATTAAGGTGCAAACCATCCCTGCAATAGAGATTGTACCCAAGTCAGAAGTCAGCCCAGTGCTCTGAAAACCCCAAACCCTCTGCACTGCCCTACTACTTTAGCCACGCATTAACCTACCTAAGCTCCTTCTGTCTACCTGGGCTAGCACATGGCACTGTTAGTAAATCAGAAAATACTACCTTGGAGGTCCTTGATTTAAGCTTATTCCCTAGTTCTCTAAAATCATTTTTTAGGACAATCCATCTTCCACTAACTTTATCATTGGTACCAATATGTACCAAGATCGGCGGTTCATTACCAGCCTCTCCCAATAATGTATCCACCCGATCCACAACATGCAGAACCCAGCACCCGGGAGACAGCAAACGGTTCGATTGCTGGGATCTGGGTGACAAATCACCCTGTCTACCTTCCTAATAATAGAGTCCCCTACCACCAAAACATGTCTGTTGCTCTGCCTATGCTGCCCTCCCACTCCTCCAGTAGAACTGTTCTCCCGGCTGTTAGAGGGAACAGCTCTATTTAGCATTGCCATTCCTGAATGGACATCCCCAACAGTTTCACTCAATCTGACAAATCTGTTGGTGTTTGCCAACTCAGAACTGGCCTGCCTCCTCTGGTCCCCCCTAATTCCCCTTCTAACTGTAACCCAGCTACCTCCCTGGACATCACTAGCCCCAGCTACACTCTCCATGCTAGGCCCAGCTAAACTGGCCCAGCACCAACTCCCTTTCCAGTGGAGCAATATCACTAAGTGCTGCAATTCTCCTCTCCAGATCTTCAATTTGAGCTTCCAGAGAGGCAACATGCTCACACCTCTCACAGAGGTATAGACCCTGGATCATCTGTTCCAGCAGTGTATACATGTGGCAGGATATAAACTGAGTGAGGTTGCCACTGGACTGAATCATGATTATCAGTTACAAAAATACAGTGAGAAAACAAATCAATGTATTTGTATAAAGATTGTTTTTCTATACCTGAACCCAAACAAAACAGAAAAAAATATATACGTTTGTTTTCTGTTTTTTCTAATAATACCCCTTTCCTTTGGATTTCCTCCTTTTATTCAATCTCCTACACACTAACTACACTTACAGTAGAAATGATTGCGAGCTCCGAAGCTCGTGCTTCCCTTGTTAAAATAGACCCTGCCTACTCACCTGTACAATGATAAAGGAGCACAGGACAGAACACACTGCCCTGCCCCACAGAACTGATTCAACAGAACATGACAAAATGCACACAGATAAATCTTTACACAGGCCAAGCCACTCTCACCTACACCCGGATTACAGCCCACAGGAAAGAAAACACTGCACTGATTTACAGAACTGATTTAAACAGAACCTCACACAAATGCACACAGATATACCTTTACACAGGCCAAGCCACACCCACTCTCACCTGGACCGTGATTACAGCAACAGGACAGAAAACACTACACTGATTTACAGAACTGATTCAAACAGAACCTCACACAAATGCATACAGATAAACCTTTACACAGGCCAAAACCACACCCGCTCTCACCTGCACACTGATTAAAGCAACAGGACAGAAAAGACTGCACTGATTTACAGAACTGATTCAAAAAATGTATGGATCTTGCAGAACTTATCTGCAGAAACTCAAGTATTTGGAATAATAAATAAGTTATATAAAACATCTTATAAAACAGTGAAATAGGTATCAATTAAGAACATTCTAAACATTTTTTTCACTTGATTTTCAGTGAAAAGGTATATCATACAGTTACATAATTGGACTGTCACAATGTCAGGAGTTAAGAAAAGCATTGTTTATAAATGTGTTGTTTATCATTACTATTTGATTGGAGTTTTTGCTAAATTTAACAGAACATAAGCATACACCATTTTATTTTTTTACTGTTTATGGACAACAACTGTGGTTTCGCATACAGGTATTTATTTCTAATTAAAATATTATTCTAGTTAGCATGAAAATATGTGAAAGGCACGTCTTGCTAGTCCAGTGCTCATATGTTAACACTGGACTAGAAAGAGAAGACAGAAGTCTACATTCACACTGGAAATACTGATAAGAGCTTACCATTAGAATGGTATATAAACATCTTTGATTCATTAAGAAATCAGTCAAAAAGCTATGTAAAGCGTTACCTAGTGCCTGGTACTTTCAATTGCATGATTTCTCATGTATCCTCAGCTAACATGCCTGATCGATTAGCATACAGCTGTAAAGCTCAATCCATGTTAATGACTAAAGGTCATTTTACAATAACTGCCTAAATCAGTTATAGAGATGTATCTGAAATTCCTATAATGTTTACAGAATGCTTGTTCCTTCCTCATACTACTAACTGAGATGCTTTGATGACTGGGTCTCACTGTGGCCGGGAATCGCTATTGACGTGACGTGGTTGTGACGTCACTCGGGACTCTCGGACACTGCCAGAAGACATGCTGCAGGGGAAGGATGAGAGACTTTACACAGTAAGAGGATAGGGGGAGGAAGGAGGAAGTGTGTAACAGAATTATTTGAACAGAATTATAAGTAGAAGTCAACATGGTCATGTCAAACAAATCTAATTAGTTTCTATGAGGAGGTTAGTAGGAACCTGGATCAAGGCAACTCGGTGGATGTAGTCTTTTTGGATTTTGCAAAGGCTTTTGATACAGTGCCACATGGGAGACTATTGTGCAAACTAAGGGATGCAGGAATTGCAGTAAATATCTGCTCATGGATTGAGAGATGGCTAAAAGAGAGTTGTAAATGGAACATACTCCGATTGGACTTTTGTGGTAAGTGGGGTTCCTCAGGGTTCAGAATTAGGTCCTCTCCTTTTTAACATACAGTATTTATTAATGACTTAGAGGTGAGACTGGAAAGTAGTGTCTCCATTTTCGCTGATGACACAAAGTTGTGCAAGGTAATTAAATCAGATAATGATGTGCTTTCCCTCCATAGAGATTTACATAAAATTGAAGAATGAGCATCTAAATGGCAGATGAGATTTAATATGAATAAATGTAAAGTTATGCATCTGGGAAGGAAAAATAGCCATGCCATTTATAATGTTAATGGAGCAAATATAGGGTATCAGATATTGAAAGGGATGTGAGAGTGCTTGTGGACAACCACCTAGGTAGCAGTGCTCAAAGCCAAGCAGCAGCTGCAAAGGCAAATAAAATATTAGCATGTATTAAGAAGGGTATATAAGCAAGGGAAGCAAATATAATTATGCCACTACATAAATCTCTAGTGTCATGAATCACCCAGGGGCCATATTGGATTTGGTGTGAACTATGCTGGGGCCATTTTGTGACTGGCAGCAGTGGCCATTTTGGGCTGGATTATCTTACACATGCTGTTGCCATGTGGAAGAACAAAAGGATTGTGTTATGGGGGATAATATGTTAGTGTTATATTGTATATTGTATTGTGGAGTGATAGCTATGTTTTAATTAGTCAACCCTCCCCCATTGTATAAACTCTCAGTCAGGAGTTTGCCATATGGTCCTTAGTGTAAACAAAGGATAAAACCTAAACAAATAGATTGGCCAGACTGCCAGGCACTGCAGGACAATGGTATAGTATGGGGTTTCCCAACCACAAGCCCAGGGGCATAGTTCAAGAGCTAATAAAGGATGTTTCTCCCTTGAGAGCCAGCCACCAAATGAATTAGTAGCCACGCCTGGGGGAGGCACTGGGGGAGGAGACTAATAAGTTCCCACAAATTACTTCTGTGAGAATGGCCAGAGGGGAATGAGGGTTTGACTAAGAGTAGCCACTCCCTCCACTGTGTGTGTGTGAAATGTTTTAAATATGTGGTTCCAAAATAAAACGTGGTTCATAATTTTCATCAAGACGTGGTGTGTAGATGTATTATTTACCCGGGGACATATGCTTGCAGTAAGATTCGTCAGACTTACTGTCAATATTGCTCAGTCTAAACCAAGGGCTGAGACATGATGTTCCTGTACTCAAAGCTACTCCAAGGTCCAGAGTAACCCAAATCAAGTCAGCAGACCCCAGCCAGAGAGTGGGTCGTGACAATTGGTGGCACAGTGGTGGGGTACTCTGAGAAGGACCAGAAAATGGAGCAGATGGAAGCAGAGGACTACAGACTACTCCTGCTAAATCAATGGATGGCATTCATGCAATTATGGCATGGCCATGAGCTGGCAAGCTGGTTGGAGGAACTGGTAGAGAAAGAGATGGACTTGGAGGAACAGTACCTTGCCAGGATAGAGTCCTTGGGTGGCCGGAGAGAGGATCTCTATTTTCGTTTGGATCTAGAATATGGGGTCGGTGAGATTCTGAATGGTGATCCGGAATGTGGCATGGGAACTGCAAGGAGGCATGGTTCCCGGAGGCTCCTTTGCTGGAACCCCTGATTCAGCAAGAGCTGCAACTGGAGGCTGAGTATGTGGAATTGTGGGATGCGATACCCAAGAAGTATTTTTACAACTCAGACGGTATGTACCAGAGTGAGTATGCTCACTGGAACTGGGGAGAGGCATTTCTAGACTGTAAACAAAGTGAGGAGTGGGAAGGGGTAAACACTGTTCCTTTGCCAACTCCTGGGGATGGAGAATGTTTGCCCCTAGAACATGCAGTAACTGTGTCAGGGCCTAGTCACCAGCCCAAAGAGCCAGAGACCCAGTGGAATGTTCCCTGGGTGGGGTCAGATAATCCATGTCTGCCCCCTGATACCCCAAGAGATTTAATCCCAGAGGAAGTGGGAACTGCTCACAAGCTAGGGCCAGATAAGTTAAGTCTGCCCTCAGAAGTTCTAGGCAAAGTGTGTTGGCCAGAACTGCTAATGGAGCCAGAGGCTCTGGATTATTATGTGATGGACGGTGGGAAGGGAGCCTTAGAGGCCAGGCTGGAAGGGAATGATGAGATTCCCCAGCCTGCATCAGATAACCACTGTCTGTACCCTGACAGTCCAGGGGAGTTGTCCCCAGAGGTGCTAGTGAAGCACAGAGCCCAGGAGGGTTGTGTAAGAGACTGTGGGGAGGGAAAGGAATTGGTTTCTGGCTACAGGGAACCTGACCTCACACAGCAAGAGAGTGCCAGGGGCACAAAGAGCCAGGCGGGGGCAGCAAGCATGCCAGCCTTGGCAAAAGCATTATGGGCGCAGAGTGGCACCATGAAAGAGGGTGTACCAAGTGGGGAGATACCCTGGATAACCATTGTCCAGGGGCCCACTGGAACAGACACCACTCCAAAGATCCAGTTCAACAGAAAGGACTGGGATAAAGTTGCTTAACCCCGGGCAATGGAGGAAGGTAAGCACAGCTTGGGTGGGAGCAGCGTAGCTCCCCAAGCAGCAACGGAAACAGCTGGACCAGAGGAAGAAAGCCAAGAGGAACGGTCCCTTTGCAATCCCATAGGCCCAGAGACTGTATTAGAGATCCCAGCCCATCTGTGGGGACTGGCTGGGGGGAACAGAGTTGCTATGGGACAGAAACTGTGGCCCACCTGTTGTACTCTGGGATACCAGATTATTGGGGAGGTACCCTGGACTATTTGGGTGGGTGTGAATGGGAAGAGCAATTTGCTCTATACAGTGGGAGCAAGGCCAAGGGCTGGGGGAGGTTTTTACTCTGCACCTTGGGACAAACAAGAACTGGCATAGCATACAGAGGGCCAAACCAGCACATTCATGACTATCAGCGTAGCTGGAAAAATCAGGGATGTTTCCTGCCACGCTTGGGGAGGTGTTGTCATGAATCACCCAGGGGCCATATTGGATTTGGTGTGAACTATGCTGGGGCCATTTTGTGACTGGCAGCAGTGGCCATTTTGGGCTGGATTATCTTACACATGCTGTTGCCATGTGGAAGAACAAAAGGATTGTGTTATGGGGGATAATATGTTAGTGTTATATTGTATATTGTATTGTGGAGTGATAGCTATGTTTTAATTAGTCAACCCTCCCCCATTGTATAAACTCTCAGTCAGGAGTTTGCCATATGGTCCTTAGTGTAAACAAAGGATAAAACCTAAACAAATAGATTGGCCAGACTGCCAGGCACTGCAGGACAATGGTATAGTATGGGGTTTCCCAACCACAAGCCCAGGGGCATAGTTCAAGAGCTAATAAAGGATGTTTCTCCCTTGATAGCCAGCCACCAAATGAATTAGTAGCCACGCCTGGGGGAGGCACTGGGGGAGGAGACTAATAAGTTCCCACAAATTACTCCTGTGAGAATGGCCAGAGGGGAATGAGGGTTTGACTAAGAGTAGCCACTCCCTCCACTGTGTGTGTGTGAAATGTTTTAAATATGTGGTTCCAAAATAAAACGTGGTTCATAATTTTCATCAAGACGTGGTGTGTAGATGTATTATTTACCCGGGGACATATGCTTGCAGTAAGATTCGTCAGACTTACTGTCAATATTGCTCAGTCTAAACCAAGGGCTGAGACATGATGTTCCTGTACTCAAAGCTACTCCAAGGTCCAGAGTAACCCAAATCAAGTCAGCAGACCCCAGCCAGAGAGTGGGTCGTGATATCTAGTACGCCATAATTTGGAATATAGAGTACAATTTTGGGCACCACTTCATAAAAAGGAAATTTTAGAGCTGGAAAAGGTATAGAGGAGGGCAATACAACTAAAAAACACTAATAACTGTAATAGAGGGGCTAAGTTATGAAGAAAAACTTACCAAATTCAGCTTATTTTCTCTAGAAAAAAAGGTGTCTAAGAGGAGTTATGATTACCTTATATAAATACATCCAGGGTCAGTATAAAGATTTGTCAAGAGAGCTTTTTGTGTCAAGAGGTTTTCTACTGACAAGAGGACATCCTTTGAGGTTAGAAGTAAAAAGATTCCACCTTAAAGAAAGAAAAGGATTCTTCACAGTAAGGATGGTTAATCTGTGGACTTCTCTACCAGAGGAGGTGGTGACAATGGATTTGATTAGATAACTTTAAAAGGGGGATGGATTTATTTCTATTTAAAAAGGAAATTCGGGGTTATGCTGGATAATTAGAGAGAGAGTATTGATCCAGGGAGAAATCTGATCGCCAGTATCTGGGGTCAGGAAGAATTATTTTTTTTTCCCCATTGAGACGATTGGCTAAGTTTCACTTGGTTTTTTTTCTGTTTGCCTTCCTCTGGGTTAATTAATAAGGACAAAATAAATAAAAAAATAAATAAATAAGTAGTTGATTAATAATTAATTAACAATTAATTAACAACTAATTAATTAATAACTAATCCGCATGTTGCAGATCAGAGGAGATCTTAAAAGGTTGAACTTGATGCACTGAAAGTATTTTTTAAACCTTAATTACTATGTAACTATGTAACTATATAAAATTATTTGAAATCTATATTGCAATACATTTGCAAATTAGTACATTTCGGAAAAAAAAAATGGACGGACACTATCTGTGTTAAGTGTTCACTAGAATTGATGAGTTTTATTTTGGAACAGGAGCGTGAATATTTGACTTTTTTAAATCAGCAGGCAGTAAAATGTCCACCTGACATAATAATTAAATATAAGGAAAATATGGCATTTAATAACCTCAATATTAAGCTCAAAGCAAATGTAGATACATTTAAGAGAGAATTGTCATTCAGAAAACACAAAAAGTTTCAACGTGATCAAAAGGATTATAATGATGGGCGCATATACAGGATTACAACTTTGGCTGACCCTGAAATTCAGATCATGGGGATATAAATCAGGTAGTACAAACACTTTCGGATGTACTAAATTGGGATGCCATCTCCTGACAGACCTGTTTATCGAGAGTATGACAGGCCATATACAAGAGCTAGGTTTAATCAAACATCAAATGATACTTTTTTAGACAAGTGGTGAGGCCGAAAATTAAGGCCAACCTCAAGATCATGAACCAGAAGAGGCCAATTCTTTTAGCTAAAAAAATTGCAGTTGAATTCAGAGTTGGTTAATGACATGGGGGTTTCTGATATATCTTTTAATAACATAGGCAATAACCTCTGTACATCAGAGGTACCAAAAAATATAGAACACTCAATTGATATGGGGCCTTTGAGAAATTCAGTTGCCTTAACTCAAGACAGGTATGCATATCCTATTGAAGTTGGTAAAAAGATCAAAAATGATACAGCACTCTATGACAATCAAGATACAGGGACTATGGTAGGACAAAATTGTATTTAAAAAAAATCTGAAATGGAGACCATTTCAATAATTAATTTGTACAGCTTTAAATTACAGTACACTTATAGAAATGTATTAAGGAAGGGTTTAACCTTTGTCCTTACGTGCGATTCAAATTTATTTACCAACATCAAGGATATAAATTTGTTTGCAAGGAAGCTTGCTTTGAAGAACAATTAAGGCGGAAAGGAAACTAATGTGTCAAGGAATAGCAAATAATGATATAGATACACTAATGAATCTGGTGTCACTCCTTCAAGAAAATTAAGGGTCAACTCTGAAGGAGAGGTCTTGGAAAACCACAAGTAAGTTTACACCTAACATAAAGGAATTTTGTAACATTGAGGTATTTTTACATCAAGTCACAAGTGATCTTGAAAAACTTCAGCCTAAGACATGTTTAAAAAACATGAACTTCAAGAAAAATAGGCTCTTCAGGAACTTGAATCTAATACCTAATTTGTCATAAAACCTGCAGATAAATGCAGCAACGTAGTAGTCATGATTAGAGTGAACTATAAGCAGATATGTAGTAGGCTACTTCAAGATAAAACTACATATGAAATCCTGAAAAAGGACCCTAACATTGAGTATCTTAATGAAATAAGATCTATCCTCACAGAAGGTAGAGATATGGGAAATATTGATAATTCATGCTTTAATTTCATATTTCCAAGATATGCTACAATTGCTACATTTTATGTGCTTCCTAAAGTGCACAAAAACTCAAATCCTGTACCAGGACACCCAATCATCTCTGTTACTAATAACTTAGCACAAAACATACATATCTATATTGATTATTATCTAAAAGATCTTGTCTATTTCTTACCATCCTATCACAAGGATACAGCAGACATCCCAAGGAGTTTAGAGGATTTAGTTGTTCCCACACATACAATGTTAGCGAGTATAGATGTGGAACAGCTTTATAGTTCAATACCCCATGACCTAGGCCTACAAGCACCAAAATATTTCTTGAGTACGAAAGGCACTGGCAGTGCCCCTTTGAATGAATCCTTACTTACGTTGTTACATTTTACACTATCAAGAAATTATTTTATTTGTGATAATTGTTGGTACCATCAGGTTAGAGGAACTGCTATGGCACCCCTTGTGCCCCAAATTATGCAAATTTAGTTTTGTGCTCGTGGGAGGCCCAATCAGTTTTCTCGGAATCAATGACTAGATTTACTGATCCTATTCTAGTATGGCGACGTTTCATAGATGACGTTCTAATTCTATGGAATGGTACCATTAAAGAGTTTGAAAGCTTCATCTCAACCCTAAATTAGAATAATTTAGGTCTTAAGTTTACCTGTACTATCAGTAAAGATGGATTTGCATATAAGTAACGAACATGATGGAAGAATACATACAACATTAAATCACAAACTTAAATCCTTTTTAAATTGGTCAAGCCATCATCCTATACCGCTAAAAAAGGGTATACCAGTAGGTCAATACCTACGAGCAAGACGCAATTGCAGCAGTGAACAAAATTTTTAAATACAACTTGTTTTAAGGCTGAAGACTATCCTAATCAGACATTAAAACTAGCCTGCAAACGAGCGTATGAAACCAATAGAACCAAATTACTAAATCCGGGATCCAAGTTACTTAAAGTTGATCTCATATGTTGTATTATGACATTTGGAACTGATTGGCAACAAGTAGCAAACATTTTAAAACAACATTGGCATTTGTTGATTTCAGACCCATATTTAAAGGCATTTCTATCTCCCCAAACCTCTATTACATATCGGACAGGAAAAAGCATAGATGATCGCCTTGTCCGTAGTTTCATACAGCCATTGACAACATCAGGCACATGGTTAAAGCCTACATTGGGAACATTTAAATGTGGCCGCTGTAAGGCTCATAGATACATTGTACCTAAGAAACAATTTACTCACCCTGTAACAGGTAGAATTTACCACGTGAAGAATTTCTTTAAACTGCGGCTCTATGGGAGTAGTATACATTATGCAATGTCAATGCAATAAACTTTACGTTAGGAAAACCATTCGTCATTTTCAACGTCTCATACTTGAACAAGTTCATTCTATCCAGCATGAATTGGACATCCCGGTAGCCAGGCACTTTAAAATGCATAATAAAATAGCCTTCAAGCATACAAATGTTGTGGAAATTTGGATAGATTACTTTTACAAAAGGAGTGTCAATGTATTTATACATTGTATTCACAGAACCCAAATGGTCTAAATGAGGGTTTTTCTTATGAAGCATTTATTGAATAAACTCATAAATATTCATTGAGTTATACAACAATTCTGAAAATTGCGTATTTGGTCTATTATTTTTTAATAGTTTAATTTGTTATTATTTTCATTAATAATTATATAGCTACTCTCAATGTACATAGAATTTAACATTATTATCCACCATTGTTTTCACTATATTATAATAGTAATTTATTTTTCTCTATAGATTTAGAGTTTTTTCATTTTCACCATTTCACCAACTTTTTATATATAGCTTTTGGTGAAATTATACATTCAATTTTTGTTGCCCAACATCTCTTTATATTTAATTCCATTTATATAAAAATAGATAGATGCCTATTTAGACATGTTCATACTTTATGAAAATAAGTGTTTTGTTTTTTAACTTCTACCACTCTATATACATTGTAAGGGCCTCATTCTATTACCGGCCGTAAATCGGCCGTAAGGCTGCGATTCCTTGCGGGGGTTCAGTTAACTCGCGATTCTATTATACGGCCCCGCAAGGATCTCCTTTTACGGCCGGCCGCATATCTTGGAACCGGCCGTAATCTCAGAAATATAAAAACTCAAAAATAAATTCAAGCCTGCACTGTACAGCTCTGTAAATGCTAGGGATCATATTGGGGGACATGAGGATTAAAAGGAACCCACTCTCAAGATTGCACATCTGCCCAAACCCGAGTTCAAATTAACTGTTTATTTTCCGGCTGCGGCGTGGGTGTGTCTGAGGTGCTCCAAGCACTCTGGACTTTTTACATGGATATTTTAAGGATATTAAAAATAAAATATTTTACGGATTTGAGTACAGGATAATTATGTGCTATTTTTTCTAACACCTAAAATCCCTTTATAGTCTTCTCAAAGTGCAGGATGGCTTTATTTGAGCTATTTTATGTGCTTAATTGGTGCTAGCGAGACCTCTTTCCTGCAAGTAAGCTGCGGCTCGTTTTTAGCCTTGCAGAGAGGTTTCCCGGAGCAATTGAATTGCAAAACTCTTGCGGCCGTTTTAGATCAAAGGCTTTCCTCTGGCGCGAGCGGCCGCAAGAGATAGCAAGGCACCGGCCGCAAGCCTGCCGGAGCCTCCGGCCGTAAGGGAATAGAATAGCAGAATAGCTTGCGGCCGGTCCTTGCGGCCCCGCAACAGCTGCGGCCGCTAATAGAATGAGGCCCTAAGTGTATATATATATAATATATATATATATATATATATATATATATATATACATCCATAGTAGTTTTTATTTCACTTTACATTTATATTTTTATTTTATTTTTTTCTTCCTTATTTTCTTTTATTTGTTCTGCTTAGACCTAGCAGTCTGTTGCTCCTCCCCTGCATATCTTTAACGCTGATTGCTCCTTTATTTGTTTTTCTTCCTGTTTACTTTTGCTGCTGATATATGATTGGTTATTTAGCTAATGTGACCTATTTATCCTGTTGATATGACATTCTACTGGTTTGGGAGTCTTTTAGTGTTGCCATGGAAATTATTTGCTCAATATTGCGATATTTTGAAATATTGTGATATTTCTCGTGTTTACGTAATGACGTCACACGATATCTCAGGCTTTTTAGGCCCAATTTTCGCTGCGATTATTATCTTTCTTTCCCTGATAAAGCTGTGAGGACAGTGAAATGGCTGTCGGCGTTACAGTAGGATTTTTGGGCCCTATATGGTTATCTCACTGCGCAATATGGGATTTGTATATTTTTTGCGTATTATATGCACTAATGTACTATATGCACTTTTTGAATGACCCCCATATATTGGATTTTTGCAGCATGACTACTTTAAAAGATTCAGACTTTAAATAATTAAATTGTGCATATTGGTGTTATTATTATCTTATACTATATTAAGAAGTTTTATGCAGTGAATATAGGGATCTGTTAGTATTATATGAGGCCGACTCCAACAGAGCATTGATAACCAGAAGTGGTGTATGTGTTTTTGACACTTTATATGTATATGTAAACAGGAGTTACCCGTTTGTAAATTCAGTGGCCATTACTCCAACCACAAGTATTATAGTACTCATTTCTGACCTTTTTCTTTTGAATACGTTTTAATCTGTGTATTGTACACACCGCTGGTGATTTCCATTATTTTCTGATATCTGTTAGAGTTCTCTATTCAGTATTGCCTGGACACAATTTTTTTTCTATCTATCTGTAGGGCTATTTAGCCAGAAATGGGGTATCTACGTAGGTAGTATCCTACAGGAGGTACCCCTCTAGGTCACAGGGTTCTACTTCGCTTACCTGTGGTGTGGAGGTCTTGACCACACTTGTTTCGTCCATGCATTGATATCCTACTTTATTGTAGTTTACTACTAAACCAGGATATTTAATACTGGTGTGACATATTTCACCCATGAATGTGAATGATACACATATATACTTTTAACATCAGCAATTTTTGTTTGGTGCAATAAAGTTTCATTTTTTCAGCAATGTTTGTAACAATTGTTAAGTGTTATGCCCTTTGGAAACTGCAAACGGTTATTTGAGTTACCCAATAATTAAGAATTTTCAAGAAGCTATTTTGCTTTTTCATATGATAAGATGGACCAAACCAATTGGCTCTAATTGTTGGTTACAAATAGAAAATGAACAGTTAATAAAAGGGTGGCCTAGCGCTAATAATATTCCAGGACACTATGCCCTCAAAGGATGAGCTTTCCAGTGAAATATTTATAAGGAAGATTATCAAGTGTTGGGCTAAACGTAACCAAAAATATTCTTTAATACCGTTCCCCAGTCCAATAACGCCACTTGCATCTATAGCTAAACTTTTTAACTGCCCTCTGTAAGAGATGTTATTGAAAAAGGGACTGGTACACCTTGGAGATTTGTATCGGAATAACACTCTTATATCTTTTGAAGAGTTTTGTAATAAGTATACCATCCAGAACCAGAGCTCTGAGAGCATCTAGATATCACTTGGATAACATCAGAAAACTGACGGATTGTGAGAAACTAATATTGTCAGTTTATAAGACTCATATTATATCTAAGTGCTATTACATTATAAAAAGTAAGCTTGATTTAGCCAAATCCCCAAAACTTTGGGAAAAAGATCTGAAAAGCTCATGGCATATAGAAGTTTGGTAATCTGCCTTTGCTTTAACTGATAAATAAATTAAAAATGCTTCCTACAGAGAAAAATATTTTAAAATTACTAACAGATGGTACATAGCCCCCACTAAAATGCTACAAATAAACAAAGATGAAAAACATAAATTTTGCTGGCGGGAATGCAACCAAATAGGCTCTCCGCTACATATGTGATAGGAGTGCCCTCTAAATCATATATTTTGGAAAGATTGTTTTATCTATATCTCATCGATTAGTAAAGTTGCTATAATACCCACACAGGAAATTATTTTGTTTCATATCTTTCCTGAAACATTTGCCATGGACTTAAAGGCCTTCTTAATTGAAGTCCTAATGGTAGCCAACGGTCTAATTGTTTCAAAGTGGATATAAAGAGATGTGCCAGTCTGGCATGAAATCACTGACAAGTTAAGTAAGAATTGTCTCTTAGAAATAGATCTCATAGATATTGGGGTTATTCACATTCCATTGTATAAATGGATTATATGAGATAAATTTGCCTCTATGGGAAACATTTAGGACCCGAAACTTACACAGAGTAAATAACAGGGCTCTCACACACTCGTCCTTCCCTCTTTGGTCCGGCGAGATTCATTTTGTTTTTCTTTATTTTATTTTTTTCTCTCTTGTTTTTTTGTTTATGTCTGTGTTTTTAGTGTATTTTTTGTGTTCTCTCCTATTTTTACAGAATAAGCCTTATTGCAGAAGCAAAATATTAGTAAAGAAATGTATGGGCCTTCTCCCAGTGGCATATCTTATATCTAGCTAGGGAGGGTACTGTATATGTTAATCAACTAGAAGTTTTATATATATGAAATGTCATGCATAGAAGAGGAAACGGACATAATTTGTTAATGTTTACAAATGTAAAATTTCCCCCATAAGTTATGTGGTACTTAAAATTGTTTATTTGCAATATCAGGGAAATAAGAGTAAATGCTAAACAATTGTATGTACTTTTGTATACTATTTTGTATATTTGTTATGTGTACAAAATGAACAAGAAAAAAAAAAGAAAACTGGAAGTTTGCTTGCAAAATAATATAGCCAAAAGTTAAGAGGAGAGACACCTGGAAATAGGTAAAGTTACATGAAATGAAAACATATTTAATTAGATAGATAGATAGATAGATAGATAGATAGATAGATAGATAGATAGATAGATAGTATTTTAAATCAGCTTTTTTAATATCCACACCAGAATTAAGAATTACGTATAACAATTTCATGTCTCTTCAAGAAAATGAAAAGTTCATATTGCCATTTAAAACTGGAAAGTTTGAAGCAGTGGAATTTAATTAAAATATTTTTTGCTAATATCTAAACATAAAAATGTCAGCCTGTCAATCTGAAAATGCCAGAAACTCTAAAATACTAAAAACTACCTGGTAAGCACTGTAATTTTATTAATAATATGCCAGATTGAATTATGCATAGGTTAAAAATAGAGTCTTTTGTTCCTTTGTCATTAAAGTAAATTTTACTTTTACAAATACAGCCCTAACCTTTTCTTCATAAGTCATAGACGATTTATATAGTCTTTATTAATTCATTAAATCATTAACTATAACAGAAATGTTTCGCAAAGTTCTAAATGGACTTCATTGAATCAATGTAAAATTCAATTAACTACAATTGTGTTCTTAGCTTGAAAAAGAAGCTGGATCTAAACTAGACAGATGAGTGTTAATTGTCAATGTGTGTTAGGAATGAAAAGGAGATTTTACTGGAAATTGCACGCTAAAGCTAAAGCTTGAATTGATATTGTTGTTAGCAAAGTAGACAAATGTATTTATAGAGTCAATGTATAAAAGTGTGTTTATATATATATATATATATATATATATATATATACTTTATATATATATACTGTGTATATATATATATATATATATATATATATAAAGTAAATAAATAGTACATTTGTGTTCACATTTAAATGTCTAAAACAAGTTAAAATCCAATTTACAGCTAAATAATCAGAGAAATACAGTTATTACACTGCAGTCTGAGAAGCTGAGCAGGGACATGCAAATGTGCCCACAAATGCCTCGCTCTTCAATCCATAAACCATTTTAAACATGGCTTCCTTTAAGCTTATGCCCTCTGCTTTACACAGCTGTTATGCAAAGCCAAGATTGGATTGTACACAAGCTGAGAATCCTACCCACGTACAGATGTTTCAAGGATACTGCCTAACATCAGCTTGGGGCAGGATCCCAGCTTGTGCTGTGGACCATATGAGTAGGTAGTTTACCACAGCAATCATTTAATATATGGTGGGCAAAAGAGCAATAGAAGCACTCCACCATACAGTAGTACAGTAAATAAATAGTACATTTGAGTTCACATTTACAAAAAAATAAATAGTATATTTGTGTACAGTAAATAAATAGTAGAATGCATTAGACCACTTGGTTCTAGGCAACATGGTTTCCTGAAATGTATTAACCTCTTGAGTACTGGGTGTATGTTACCCTTGATGTTTTATAATAAAACAGACATAATAATGCAATACCATATTTTTTGCACATATGTTTATATTAGAACATATTATAGATTGCACATATGTTTATATTAGACTGTTAAGTGTCAAAAAGTGTTCACATTTCATCATTTTGTATTGTTTTTTGGTTGTATACTGTCTCTTTAACTGCTGCTGCACCACTCACCAATGATTTTAAAGCCATTTGTGAGGGGCCTTTGGTACACATAATATTTCTTTAACTTTTTGGCAGTTATCTGAATTCTTACTACACAATATAAATAAGCATTAGCCTAATAAAATAAAAGAACTGTATTATATGAAAATATTCTTATTATAATCAATAAAATAACATCAAAATAGTATATTTCATTATAACAATCAAGATAGTATAAATAATTGCAACAGATATAATATCAAGCTATACCAAATGATGAGGAATCAGTTATTATCACATTGTCCACATAATCATATATAAGACATGCCCAATATGCTTAATATAATTGTTATGGTAATTATGATATCAGAGTTGGGTGGATTATTTTGGTAAGGTTTACCATTTTAAAATTATATACATTTTGTAGTCTAATTATGATATTATCTCAAATTCAAAATGCTGTTTTTTTCATTACAATTAGGGGCTGAATCAAAATATGTTGTATTGCTATAACATCTGATATTTATGATATTTATCAAATGAATCTGGAAATTGTATGTTGACTTACAAGTTACAATATTATCGTGATATTATTCTAATCAGATTAATATTGATATAGCAATCTACTTTATAGTAAATCAACACAATATTTAAATAATTGTAATGAAAAGAAGTATAGAGAAAATAAAAACTGATAAAATAACCAATTTCAATATCTTGCACTTTAATGGTATAGGTTTTGATGTAATAACAGAGGTGTGTATCAAGTATATAGAAATTATTTTAATAAGTTAGTTTAAGATTTAAAGGAATTGTTATTTAAGTTTCTCTGCGTTAACTATATGTAGAGTATGTAACAAGAATTTAAGTAAAGTAAGATAAGGGTAAAGGTCAGTTGAGATTGACATTAAGGTCTGAAAGAAGTTAGAAAGTATGGTCAAATAGTAAGTAAGTCAGAAAAAATAAGGTAATGAGTCTAGGGAATGTTCTCTTGCTTTTTATAGAAAAAAAATATTTCCCTATCTATTCTCATCTATTCTCTACCCTAATGGGTGTATCTATGGGTATAGATATTTTAATTACTCTACAATGTTTTCCATAATTGTTCATGCAATCAATAGGGGGCACTATAAGATTATATCATTTTGTACCAAATTCACTTAATATGTATGTGTATTTTTAGTATGTCAAACTATAAAGAGTGGTTTCACAATGTCGCAAAGGTATCAGGGAATGTCTTGTTATGTGCCAGCATCCCAACTTCATGTCTCTCTGCCCCTGTTATCATAAATCTTATTATCTACTCAAAATTATGTCTATTCAACAGAAAGCCAGCATAAAAGCTTTTGTTTAAACATAACAGACTGTTAACATCAAGTGAAACAAAGATTTCATATGGAATAGTGAAATAATAGTCAACATACAAATATATGAAACAATTGCATTTCAATTTTAAATTTGTATCCCCTTAAAATGCATGATATTCCCCCAATGTAACAGCCTGTTTAACATACATTATAATGAATTATGTAAACCACATTGGAATATGTGCGTGAATATGACCCTCTCATGTTATAGGCCTTTTTGTTATGCATTTCTGTGTCATCATTACAAATATGCTGACATAATTTACAAACACTTTTGCTACAATATTTATTATAGTTTTATTTTTTCTGTTCAGTTGTTAAATGGCCAATCTGCTGACACATTTTTGTTTCAAGTTTGGTCGTTGTTTAAATGCAGGATGTGAGGTTTGGGGAATATACTTTTGAATTGTGCATCTTCGATTAGTAGTGGTTATAAATCTTTGATTATTATTATATGTGGTGAAATAATTTATTTTGTTTTGTACTTTGATAGGGTGTTTTAATGGCAGTAATTATTTTCTAGGTAATGATACAGGTTTGGTAACTGTTTTAAAGTGTTTGTTCCCAGTGTTTGAGCCCAGTCCCCAGTGCTGTGGTGATATCTAATAGCTTGGCTATGAATTATGGCTTGCTTAGGCCCTCATTCAATTGCAATTTGCCCAATTGAATAGAGGTCTAAATAAGCACATAGCATATTTTTTTAAAGAAGTTTTTAGTTAGTAAACTTCTATCCAACAGCAAGGTTTTCACTAACTAAAAACGTATTTGAAAAAAATATCTTATGTGCTTATTTAGAGCACTATTCAATTGTCCAAATCGCAATTGAATGAGGGCCTTAGTGTGGGAGGGATGGGAACTGGAAGGTACGTCTTTCGATACTGATATTTATCAAAGTGGGTACATTTTATGTTTCAAGTCCCCTTAGTTTGACTACTTCTAATAGCACTATGGAAAATGCTGACACTTTATAAATAGATAGTAAACATAAAGAAGTAGTAATATGTAATATTACCATTATTCATGAGACCTACAGTTATTGTATACATAATACACTGCATTTAATATGAAATGGGCTGATACATTTATAAAACCAAAAACTGTATGATAAACCTGCACAGACAAGAAATAGAAGAAATAACAATGAAAACAATCACTATACCTCAACTGAGTAATTGAGACGAGCCAGTATTCTTGGCTATTCAGACTTGAGTCAGTTTACATTCATCTTTGAGATTTTAAGTGTAAGTGATCAATGCATTTACTCTACTTTGCTTCAGTTTCATCCTCTTCTCTCATATTTGGCTCTAGGAGGGCCATAGGCTAGGACCCTCTCACTGTGTGGCAGAAGAGTGGAGTAGAATGAGGCACAATGAAACAGCCACGCAGTGGAGATTTACAACATGGCGTTTTGTCACTTTGTAATGAAGAATGGAACGCCACACTACTAGACTTCTGAGATGGTTCTTCATGTACTATTATTTTTTTGTGACGTACCTTAACTGGACACGATTTTACCAAAAAAGACCACTCCAGTCCAGAACCTGAAAATCTAAATACTCAGAGTGAATTTCAGAATCACCCAGGGGTAAAACACATTTGAAACTGTCATATTATTCAATGTGAAATATACAATACTTCATATATATTTAACATTTCTAGCAATTTTAACTGAAGTTTTATAACTGAACATTCACATTTGCTCCAATTTGTAATGAATGGTTTTGTTCAATACATGGGATTTTTGTTAATTTTATATTGTTTTGAAGTCACAAGTATTTTCCTGTTTTTTTTCCTTCCTTTTCTGCTTAGCAACACGTCTTGCATAAGTATTAATCCCACTTTTGCTGTGAAATGTCTAATATCCTGTAAGCTTGTGAGGTTTAAATCTTTTGTTGCTTTGGGGAAGCACTATGTACAGTATATTGATTTTAAACTCAATAACAGGGCCCTCCATTGTTGTGCAATGTGAAAAAAAAAATGTTTTGTTTGGTACTTAACCCCTGTACAGCGTTACAGAATATGTTGGTGCTTTACAAATAGTAATATTAATAAATAAGATCTGATGTGACCTAGTGACTTTGGAAGTCACATAATTATTTAAATGGTGCCCTGCTGCATTTAGGATAAAAAATATTTTGTTTGCTTGTATAAAGTAGAAGGGTTGAATTTTAAAATAATATTTATATTAAGATTTTAAATTGCACTGAAGTCATTAAAACCGTTCCACACCATCATGAAGAGCAAGGGTGGGCAAGTTTGGTCCTGGCGAGCCCCACACATGCTAGGATTTGATTAAATCCCTGCTGAGTGAATCGTTTCTTCAGTCATCCTAATTGACACACCTATGCACAGAAAGGATATTCGCAAATACAGGCCTGTGTGGGGCTCTCCAGGACCGGACTTGGACAGCCCTGATGTAGAGCAAGCACTTTTCAATGTTTTAAAATGCTGTCTTGTTAGTTGTTATATCACTCAATTTGTTTACATTGTCAGCAGGAGTCTGTTTTGCACCACACAATTTATTGAGCTTATTCGTCCTGAAAAGACCATACATTAGAAGCCCATGAACAATATTCTATTAGCTGCTTGCAAATGCCTCAACCTCACGGGTGTTTAAAAAAAAAAAAAAATGTTTAGATGTATTCTATTAACTCCAGCTCACAAATTCCGACCGCAACGCTGAACTGGGGCATGATCATATGATCTGACAATATTTAAGCCCGTAATTTACTTCTTAGACACAGCCAATAGCAAATGAATCCATCAACATGATGTCAGTAAAACATGGAAGTTACACGTAATGTACAATCAGAGGCTACAAATTAATTAGTGCCAATAAGTAATAGTAATCGGGCTCCCAATATTTTTGACAGAAAAGTGATACTTTTTTCAGTTGTCAAACTTTTTTTGAGAGCTTGCGCTCCAGGTCTTATAGAATATCAATTTTGTGCAACTTTAATTAGTTAGAGCTCATAATATTCAAGATGTGCTAAAACCAATGGAGTTCTAAGGCCTGTTTTGCGGGTTTGGCTGGCCTGCAGTGATTGTGGGTGGGTAACTTGTAATCAGACTGCGACTAGCTAATAGAATCTGTGGCAATGTTAAGAGTGATTTTAAGTGTGTATAAATCTACAAATTGGGCAATGAAATAGGGCCCTTTGATTGAAGTTGCTGAAGGAAACTGAACCTGACCGTTAATTGGGGAATACAAAAACTTCTTACAGCACACTGAAATATGCATACATTTTAAAAATGAACTAAGTTTTTTTCACATGATTTTAAGTGATCTGTTTGATGATTTAGAGCAGTATTGATAAATACCATGTCCCTTTAGGATCATTAAGGAAACTAGTGTTGAATGCCCCTGTCTAAATTTACAGAATTCTCAAAATATTTTAAACATTTTTACATTTTTGCTCTAGCAGCACAATGCCTACCAAGGCCTGAGGATACAAACCATAACATATGTTGTCCTCTTAAATAAAAGCAGAGAAACAAAACAAAGATTATATTCCATATTCCAAACCTCTTTTGGCATATTTTGCTCAGCTTGTTTTTTTCTTAAATTCAACAGTATAAAATGTCATGTTGTATTATGTTAGATGTTTCTCTTTTTTTCGCACCTGTCATCTCTTGTTTCATTCTGTGAATATAAAATGGTCAAAATGAAATATTTGGCCTAGATTTAACTGAAGGCTAATGGTCAGTAATTAATTATTATTTTCAGGGGTGCGCTCACATTTAAATTTGTATTAACTTTTCTGACGCCTACAACCTGTAGTCCTGTATTGATAACATATGGATTATTAATGTCAAAATACTTATAAATATGCTTCTAATTATATAGTAGTTAAAAAATTGCAATAACATTTAAAATTCCATAATTCTACTTAATAGTCTATATAAACAAACTATAACATGGAGTTTATGTTTTTTACAATTTTTATTTGATATAAAGAAGATCACCAAATATCTCTAAAAACAATAAAAGATTAAACTACTGACCATATTCTGACATTCAAGTAAACTACAAGAGTAAAAAAATATACAGCACCTTACCAAACATACCCTAAGACATGCTGACACAAATTCTGCTGGTAAGAATGAGAGAAGAATCTCAAACTGAAGGAAACAGATCAGGAATTATTTGGGAACAAAGGCATAGATAAAGAGGGAAGGGTGTTCATGGTTATTAAGGATGTTATAGGAAACTTCTGCCTGCACAATGGAAATGTGACATCTAAAACTGGCAGCGCACTCAATAGGTCTAATGGAAATATCATTCATTTACACACTCTCCTGAGAAAGTAATAGAAAAGAAAATGGAATGCTACAGTAAAGAATACCAGCATATAAAGGTTAAAAGTAAACTACATGTTTATTCTATGTGTTTGTCAAAACTATTTTGCCATTCAAGGCCATATAAGAAAATGTGGGCACAGTAGGCATCTAATCCTTATCGATTATCAAATGCCAGATGTACTTTTTGTGACTACTGAGACATTTTGCTTGAAACCTAAAATGTGTGTTCTGAACATTTCTCAATAAATAAAACAAAAATTCTAAAACAGCACTAGAAAATGTATTTTTATTTTTCAAAGCCAGTTTTTTTTTTCTCATTAATTTTTTTATTGTTTCTTACATCTAAAATAAACCGTTGCTTCCAATATTTTGTTAGAAGGTTTTTTACACTCAAGAGAATATGAGAAATTACAAATTTTGCACGTGGAGCTACCGTATCTATATCTAAATGAAATAAGGCCATCTGGGGGGTACCTATATGCTACAGCCTTATTAAATTGTGATTCGGTAAATTTAAAAGGGCTCTATTTAAGCACACACTATATTTTATTTACAGAAGTTTTTAGTTAGTGAAGACCTTGCTTTTGGATAGAAGTTCACTAACTAAAAACTTCTGAAAAAAAAAATGCTATGTGCTTAATTAGAGCCCGTTTAAATTTACTGAATCGCAATTTAATAAGGCTGTAGATGTTCACTACAGATCTTTGATACTTCTGAGAAGTATTTTACCCATAGTGTATTAATCCTTTCACATTCCCACCATACAGTACATGTAGTGTAGTGCCTTTCTTACCACATGCTTTCCAGCATAAGTCATCTGTTTGGAAATGTTTTCAATTTTATCAATTTAAATTACTAAGAGGGATAGACTCAATATTTGAATACCACATAATAGTGTGAATTAGTATATCTCCCAAAAGATTATCCTCTATATTTTTCCAGATTGCTCTGTTGCTCTGGATATTCAAAACCATCAATTTTGAAATCAAGATTTTATCATGAATGTCCTGTATTGACGGTATACCCATACCTCCTTTTTCAAATTTTTTACATGCTATTGCCTTCATGAGTCTTGCTTTTTTACCCAAATAAATTACTTATCTATACACGATTGGATCAGATTTAGGGAGTTATTGGAGGCTTTCTCCGGTATGCATCTAAATACATAGCTTAATTTAAGAATAATACACATGTTTATTGCAGCTATTCTGGCCGACCTTGTCAGATGTAATGTTTTCCAATCATTTATCAACACCTTTATATCTGTTATATCTGTTAAAAGAGTGCTCAAGTTTTCCCTCATAAAGTTTTAGGAATTGCTTGGTTTCCCAATTCAGTTTTCTATGTAATTTGTCTGATTTTGAAGGGTTTATTTTAAAATAGGACAGACTACCAAATTCATGAAGGATTTGATGTAAGTTGACACATGAACTTTGAGGGTTCGTAAGTGTTAGCAGAATATCATGCGCAAAGAGCATGATCTTATACACCTCTTCTCCTATCACCACTCCCTTGATCAAGAAATTGTTTCTTATGGATGCTGCAAAGGGCTCCATAAATAAAATAAACAGGATGGGGGATAGGGGGCATCCTTGGCGTGTACCATTGCTAATGTTTGATAAATGTCATGGTACTATGTATGTATGTCTAAAAAATCCTTAAATATAGCTCTTGTTTATTTTTTTGCCGAAGAAAAATAATTCTGAGTTCCCAATATAAACTTTATTAAAATGTTTAAACAATGGATGAAATAAAAACTCCATATCAAAGATAACTGTCTCCAAAAAATGTTTTACTTTTTAGCATGCCATAATTACACTGATTCTTAAAAAACCCTCATCTGACACTGACTCTGCAACTAACTACCGCCCTATCTCTCTACTTCCCCTGGCTTCCAAACTGCTTGAGTGGCTTGTCTACAATCACCTTAACCAATTTATCTCCTTCAACTCCCTTCTTGACCCCTTCCAATCTGGTGTCCAACCCCAACCCTCCACTGAGACAGCTCTCACAAAAGTCACTAATGATTTGCTCACTGCCAAGTCAAAGGGTCACTTTTCTATTCTACTTCTCTCTGCTCCTGATCACCCTCTACTAATCCAAATTCTCCACTCCCTTGGAGTCAGAGATACTGCTCTCTCATGGTTCACATCATACCTACACATGCTCACTTGGCACCCTAATATAATCTTTTGGACTTCAATATCATCTCTATGCAAATGACATGCAAATCTATCTCTCAGCACTTGATTTATCCAATTGCCTCTCCAGCATATGCTCCTGGATGTCCGCCCACCATCTCAAACTCAACTTGACCGAACTCTTAATCTTCACACCATCCACTACTGTGTCAATTCCTCACATATCTCTCACTGTCAACAACACCATCATCACTCCTACCTCCCAAGCCCATTGTCTGGGGTTCTACTGGACACTGCCCTCTCTTTCATCCTTCGCATACAGTCACTAACAAAATCTTGTATTTTCAATTTAAAAAACATTTCCAAAATACCTTACACAAGACCCAACTAAGATTCGAATACATTCCCTCATCATATCCCATCTTGACTACTGCAACTCCATTCTGGCTGGCCTACCCTCCACCCATCTATCCCCCCTTCAATCCATATTGAATGCCTCCGCTAGACTCATCTACCATACTAAACGCTCCATGTCTGCAGCACCTCTCTCTCAATCACTCCACTGGATTCCCGTAGCCGTCAGAATAACATTTAAAATCATGACCATAGCTTACAAATGTCTGCTCTCATGTCCAAATATTTCCCACCCATCCTCTTTGCTCTGCTTATGACCTTCTTCTTTCCTCCTCTCTCATCACCTCCTCTCACTCCCGCCTTCGGTACTTTTGTCGCTCTGCCCCTACTCTCTGGAACTCCCTGCCTCGCTCCACTAGACTATCCTCTTGCTTCAAATCCTTCAAAACCTCACTAAAAACACACCTGTTTAAAGAAGCCTATAAACTTCCTCCTTAACATGCACACTGTATTTCTCAGGCCTCCTGTACCACACCCTAAACCTAGATTGTAAGTCCACAAGTTTTCATGCATGGTGCTTTGGGGAAAGCACTATGGTCACTGGATTCTAAGCGCAAAGACAGGGCCCACCATCTTTGTAATATTGTTTTGCCTTGATCACAACTTATGTATTGCACTATGGAATATGTTGGAGCGTTACAAATAAACAATAGTAATACTAATAATAATAATAGTGGTGACTAACATATCTATATTGAACCCTGCATCCAGGGCTTTAAATGGTAATATACCTTCATCGTTTGACAAACACTGTGGAACAGCTGCTATATCACTTTTTTTTATTCATGGATATTTATTGTATTGTGTACTTATTTCAATATTTAATAATAAAACTTATTGTTTATATATTTTCTGTCTACTGGTCCTTATCTCTTCACTTGAGACACAGCTTTATGGGATTTAAGTATGGGAATTTTTGGTCAGATTTAAAGGTGTTTTTTCTGTCTCTCCCTTATTCAAACTTGTCTATTACACTGCTGACCACTAATCTGCCTTGGGGTAATATCTGTAGAGTATTTATCCCTGTATTGTACACTATTCCAATATGCTTTTCCCACTAGTACTGTCACTATTTCTTTTTTGTATATACTTTCAATCTATGCCTATGGTATATGGTATTATATATTGTCCGTCGACAGTAACTGGACAGTATAATGAACTTATAATATTTTTATATCAAGAAGTGATGGTGATGGTGGTGTAAGCATGGGAACAGTAAGCATGGAAACTGGTGGTGATGAGTGCACCATACAGATGCCATCATGTCACAAAATGTACAGCTCTCTAAGTGCTTTTCACTGTGGATCCTATGGGTATGACTATTTTCACTTATGTATCATAACTACACAATATCTTATAACAGTATTAGTCTGTATAGCTATTGATTCAAAGTATGAATGCAAAGCACAGTATTATACAAAAGCATAAAAAACGAAAAAATATGTGAAAAAATAAAAGCAAGTGAAATAACCCATTATATTATATTTAGGATATTGTTAATTTAATTTAATTGGTATTAGTTGTTTCTTCACCTCTTAAAAATTAGTAATGGCTGGTCCGTGATAATAAAATATTTTTCTGTGAAAATTGATTATTAAGTCACGCAGTAGAGTTTTAAACATAGTTAAGTCATTATACAGTATTTCATTGCAATGCATTTTCAATAATTTGCAACATTTAACCAGCAGCAGTCTTCTAACACATTGTTTCTGTTGAATATCTACATAAAAAAATAAAGGAATGGTTATTTTTCAATTCATGAAGCATTAATTTTGATTACTTTCATAAAAAATGATTAAACACAATGTTATTTAAAACCAGATACAACAGATCACTAAAAGAGGAAGCGCCAATTGAAAAGTGTTCATTGTATAAATTGTAAGCAGTAGCAGACTAATTGCACATATGTCATCATGTAACATGCCATGATTTAATTAAAAAAGGTAATAGAATCTATGTGTAATTTACTACATTTACTATAATAGCCATGCAATCACGTATGCCCCTGTGTCCCTGAATTCATTGTTTCATTAGTTATTGATTGATTCATTTTGCTGCTCTTTTAAAGAAATGCCACAGAACATCCAAATATGGTATAATTTAAAACTATGACTATAATAGTATGTAATGTTTGCGATGTTGGTCACACGAAGCGAGGTGAGCAGTTGAGGCACGCGACTGCGAAGGTCGCAGCTGCAAGCCAAGCGCTGAACTCTAAAAACCAAAAAAAAAAAAATAATAATAATAACACACACAGCACAGGGGGAGAGCCAGGAAGCCTGAGGGTGAGGTTGCAAGCAAATTTGAGCCATATTTGGAATTTTTCGTCAATCCGAAATAGGCTAAACGAGGAAAAAATGGCAGTCAAAAAATGTAAAAATTCTGAAACTGGATGAGAACGAGGCTCACGATGAGCGCCGAAGGTGCTTAGAGGACCAAAAAGCCTCACATTGTGTGGCAAACAGCATTGCCAGCCTTTCAATTTTAATCCCTTAATATTTGACCAGCAATTTCCTAGTCTGTAATAACAATTACTTTATCAATGCATTTAAAAACTGCATTTTCGTACAATAAACAAACATTGAAGTTTGCATAAAACCAATATTCTTTTGTAAATTACACATCATTACCTTAAATGGATACATTTTCTGGACGCTTATAAGCTCTGTTTTTACTGCCTAAAATCAAACAGGCACTGTATATATGTGCCCTCTGCAGCGCATGCAGAAAGACATTGTAAAGCTGAATCTGCAGTGTAGTGTCTTAGCCTATCACGGCCCACATCTCAGCAGCATGTTGCAGAATGTTGCTGATAGATGGTCACTGATTGATTAGTATAATACACAGCATATTCAGCACTACAGAGTCTGTGTCTGCATAAGCTGATTACTCCTAATGGTCCAGCAGAGTGTTCTGTTCTGTCCTTGTTCTGTAAATTACTCATACATGCAGCCTCATTAAATCGGGGCTTTGTTGTAGAACGTAACTCTAAATTTATGGGTTACGGGTATGAAATTAGTCCTATAACGTTGCTCGCAGCAGACTTGCGTATTAAGACGCAGGACGGTCGAGAATAGTCTACAGGCTGAACAATGTTGAACTTTGCGCAAGTAAATCCTTTGATCTGTCATGCCCGTAACCACTACATTTTCAGTTCAGCTATTAAATTGCAACGTGGTCACTCGCAAGCAAGCACGTAACACGCAAATAGAGCCCAAAGCCAAGCGTGTGCTCTAGAGCACATGCAAGGGGAGTCTAATATGTAGCACTTCTTAATCAAATAACAACACTCTACTGTACATTTATTATAAGGGAAAGTTATGTTAGGTCTTAGAATTAATAGCACAACATTCTCAAGCCCGCAAATCGGCCCCAAAAAAATCTTTATTTCATGCTTATATTTTGTATTATATTGGTCCCTGCATTCAATGTGTTACGACATACTGTATACTGTAACTCACATAGAAATAAAATATTATATTTACAGCTTTATTAATACTGCATTATATCTTCAATGTGGGCCCGATCGCAAACTGGAATTGAAGCACGCAGGACCTCGAAATTTACCCTTCCCTTTTTCAGTTACGTAAAGCTATCTATTTTTCCTTAGGGTCCATCTGAACTCGTAACTACGTGCTAGCTTAATTGTTTGCGTTCGAGCACGCCACTCTGACTGCTGAGAAATGGTTTATAAAATATTGTCTCTCACTCGTAACTCACAGCACTTCTAATTTAATAGCGATGTAAAATGGACAAATTTCAAGCATGCAGCTGTTACATGCTAGACGTTGGACTTACGAGACTCCAGTTTAATGAGGCCCATGAACATTGCAGCTTTCACACCTCAAATTATATATTAATGTCACACTTATTACATGGTATAAAAAGTCAGGGGATACACATTGAATGCTAAGACAGTATCATTGATGAGAGGTATTGTAAATGAATATACAGGGCACATACTGAAGTTCTGTATTAATGAGATGTGACTTAGCATTAGTTGGGTGTCCATGTTTATTATTGTAAGCACATATTTATTTTCATTCTTCTTTTCTTCAATATTATTTCATTAGAGTCCTGACAAATGCTTCATTAGACTATATTTTTTTCTTCTGCTTAAGTATCTTGTAAGAGTTTTACCTGCTCTTGCAGGAGGTTGAGTTTAAACATAAGAATTTGTCCCACTGTGATCACTTGCAGTGCCTTACGATAACACTTAAGATTGTCAGTAAATCGCACTTCAGGTAAATTCTCCCACAGACCAGGGAACATTTCATATGTAATGATCACACTTAAAGGGACTCCCTAACAGAAAATTGGTTACATTTTATAAAAAATACATAAAAAACTGGTTAGACATTGCATTAGCTGTTTTTTCTACAGTAAATTAATTGAATATCATTATAGGGAGCTAATATATTCTAATATAGTAAATTGATATTGGATAATACATTAATGTTGTAACAGCAAATCAATCCAAAATATAACGATAATATTATATATAATATTATATTATTCAATACTGTATTCAATACGAGTATTGGTTGAGTAATTACTTTTTGTTCGCCCTTTGTTTTCCCATCTAGATACACACACAAACACACAAATGTGAGATATATATATATATATATATATATATATATATATATATATTTATACTGTATACACCCAAACCTGATTTGATAATGTTTTGCAAAATCTCATTACCAATGTTGAACATTTTTGAAGAGGGGTTTCTTTTGAGAGACTGATTATAGGGTAGATAAAAATAATATTCAGACCGTACCTCTTATGGAAACCTGCTACACAGTATTGGTGTTACCATGCAAGGTTCTGGTAATGGGGAATCCAAGAATTGAGTATTGACATTTCAGAGCTGGAAAAAGTACAGAGCAGGGCAACAAAACTAATAAATGGAATGGAGAGGCTAAGTTATGTAGAATGAATAACCAAATTAAACTAATTTCATCAAGAAAAAAAGGCATCTAAGAGGGGATATGATTAACTTGTGTAAATATTTCCAGGGTCAATATAAGGCTTTGTCAAGTAAGCTTTTTGTGCCAAGCAGTTTTCAACTTACAAAAGGACATCCCTTGAGGTTAGAAGTTAAAAGATTCCACCTAAAAGAAAGAAAAGGGTTCTTCACAGTAAGGTGGTTAAACTCTGGAATTATCTACCAAAGGAGGTGGTGACAGTGGATTTAATAGATAATTTAAAAAACGGATTGGATTTATCTTTGAATAAAAAGGACATTCAGTTTTATCCTGGTTAATTGATCCAGGGAGGAATCTGATCGCCAGTATCTGGGGTCAGGAAGGAATTTTAGTTTTTTTTCCCCCTTTGTGACAACTGGCAATGCTTTCAATGGTTTTTTTTTCTGTGTGCCTTCCTCGGGATCAATTAACAATGAATTAACAATTAATCAGCATATTACAGATCAGAGGAGATCTAAAAAAAGTTTTATCTTAATGGACTAAATGTATTTTTTCAACCTCAATTACAATTACTATGTGGACCCAGTCCCCCCGATGATAATGCTAGCAAAAGTGGTAAATATATCATTAACCAAGGAACACAAAAAAAAAGAAAACTGGAAGAAATCAACAATTTATTTTACACAAAAAACAATACATGCAGTTACATTAAGGAACACGACATGCTCTAAATATTAGGTTATTTTATGTGCACGTATTGTTTTATTGTTTATAATATACTGTTCTTCAAACAGATTTTTGTGCTCCTACGTAGATTCTTAAATTTAATGTATTTTAAGCCAGGCTTTTTAAAAGAATCTTAGAAAATGTTTCACTAGCATATCATTGCATGCCTTTAGAACTATATATAAACTAGCGAATTGCCCGTCAAAAAATGATGTTGTTGTTTAGTGCCCATTAAAAGTTTTGAGGGTAATTATATATATGTACATACTATTTCAGTATTAAGCACTGTGATACTTTGGAAGTAGATCTTGTGTTTTCATTATGCAAAGAAGTAACTTTTAGAATAGTTCACTAGTCAATGAGATTTTATCCTACAAGTTCTTTTCTATTTCTGAAATTATTATTTTCACTCAGAGTTGTTTAAAAATACCGTTTCTCTTCAAACTTTTTATGTAGGCACCACAAGCATAATAACCTCAAGCTGTTATGAGAAATTGTACTAAATAAAGTAACAGAAAATGTAGAAATATGAAAAATATAGAGATCACGAAAAATGAATCATTCATTATTTTTGAAATGGTGAAGTAGAAAAGCTCAAAAAAACATCCATGTAAATAGTATACGATAAAAAATACTGAATCCAGACATAAGCCTTAGTACACAAAAAAAATTTGGCGCCAAAATTGTTTTTTGAAAATAGGAAACAACCTCACAGGAAGTAGTAACTTTTATTTACAATATGCAACATATGTATAACGTAGGACATTTTATTTTATACATGTAGTGACATATTTTCTTTTGTTCAACCTATCCAAACACAGGTAGGGGCAATATGTTATCATTGTGGTAACCCACATGATTATATATAAAACAGTAATTAGATAAAGGAAGCAAGGTGACAATAATAAGCACAGATTCTGTTGTATAAAACATTCTATACCTTTTATATTATAACATCTATATAGCAGCACATATACATTCACAATGCATTTGCATACATGGGTTCGGAAAAACACAAAAGTTCTTCACATCTAATGGAGCTACATTGCTTTTACCAAATGTGTAATTGTCCTGAAACCCCACCAAAGATCTGAATACTAAACAGTAAATTCAAGAAAAACATCTGCTGCATTTCTATATATTCCACATCTCAATATAGGCATTGTTTTTCTCTTTTTGTTTTTTTCATACAAACAGAAGGTATAATGTTTATTAATAATAAGCATCAGATCATAGTGGAAAAAAAAATCACTGGTCAACAAAGATTTTGTGTCAGAGCAAATAAGGGTTGTGCCATATGTAATTTATCCCACTGATTTTGAAAATAGTCTCAGAATTGTTCTATCACCCATAGTATTAAAGATATATCTTCTTTAATATAGTACATTGTGCTATATAACACATTCATACAACATTAAGATATGTTAATTTTTCATTAGTAAAATCCTAGTATTATATTTAATTGTTATAAACTCTACTGATTAGTCAATGTAAAAAGGGCCCAGAGTAATAAACAGTTGAGTCACATTCTGTCACGTGAGGCTATTGAGGCATGAAGAGTCATGTGTTTGCTTGTTTTCTCTACAAAGGAAATAAGTTTCCATCAGTGCCACTAGCTCCCAATATCAAAGAAACTTATGAGAGCATGAAACTCATGCTTTAAAAAAAAATAAAATATGAAGAATACAAATGGACTTGTGGTGACTTGAAAGTAGTCGCTCTTTTGCTTGGACTACAACTTGGTTACACAAAGTGTAACTGTTTTCTTTGTGAGTGGCACAGCAGAGATGGAAGAAATCTTTGCAGAAACAATGGTCAAACCGAACATCACTAACTCCAGGACAGAAGAATGTTGTCCATACACCACTCGTTGATTCAGAAAAAGTGTATCTACCTCCAGTCTATATAAAGCTTGGTTTTATGAAGAACTTTGAGCATTCACTGACAGGTGCTTATGCTTAGCCAATCCATTTCAAGTAAGACATTTTAGATCCAACTGAGTTCACAGAAATGTGCCAGTTGTAAGACTTTGTGATATCCGGTGCTGCTGCCTCTGTTCCTGTCTGGCTAAAGTTCTGCCTATGTCCTTTACTGTTGATGTTCTTGACTGGCAAGAGTTCAGCCTGTGTCATGCACTGCTGCATCTGTTCCTATCTGACAGGAGTTCTGCCTTTGCACAGTTTCAGTTGACAGTTTTAGCACCAAGTTTGCTTCTAGCGACCCCTGTTTCCAGTTTCTGCTGCTGCATAGTTGTCTGCAGCATTCCTAGTTTGCTTTCACTGCTTAACCATGATTTTGCTATTGATTCTGTACATTGGCTGATACAAGCAATGGACTTTTGATCTTAAGGAATACGTTTATATATCTTTTTTTTTATGAATTTTTTTTTCGACCTCAACCCTAAAGGCTCTGAATTTCTATTATCTGGTTCCTGACCATTCTTATTGCCAATAATTGCTTATTTATATTATTTTCACTGGAAAGCAAAAAGGTAAAATTGAAAAAAAATATGCTCAGACCCCAGGAACTAGCTGGACTAACAATCCTTTTAAAGACAATAGTAAGTGTCTGAGGATATTCCTCTGTGCACCTCATTCAACTATTCATTTTCCTTTTCTTTTTTTAATTTGACATTCAACATACATTCTTGTTTTTCATAAAGAAAAAGGTTTAGTACAAAAGAAATACAATAAAGAGGAAACAAAAAAAGAAAAGAAAAGATACATTTTGGTGGGTACAAGAAAGTAGTTAAACATAACTAATTATTTTCATAGTATTTATCCCATAATTCCCATGTCATATTTCTTGCTTTTATCGGAGTTCCAATTTTATAGCTGTTTACTTCTAAGTCTCTATCTCAAGAATATATTGTATCTCTGACCATCGAGGTATTTGATCAGACTTCCAGTTTAGTTTTAACAACCATTAAAATATGAACTAACAGTTTCTTAGTTGTATATTTAATTTCTGTAGGAAAGATGTTTAATAACACAGCGTTGGGAATTTGTAATAAATCTATACTTGTAATGTCTTTGATTTTTAACAGGCATATTTCCCAAAATGTAACAATTTTGGGGCATTCCCACCACAGATTACATAATGTCCCGGGTTGATCACACTCTTTCCAACACTTATCTGATGTTTTTTTATTAAATTGGGCTAATTGTATTGGTAGTACCATCATTGTACTATTTTAAAGTAAATCTCTCTATAATTGTACATTTAACCGCTTAGTTGTTAAGGTGAAAGCGTTAAACCATATTAATTCACTCCATGTTTCTTGGATATCTTGTTCCCACCTTGCCATTCTTTTAGTTTTGAATGTCTCATTCTTCATAGATATGATGTTGTAGCATTTTGTTATTAATTTCCTTTTTCCAAATTCAGACCATTTTTTTTTCGAATTCAGCTAAGTTGTAATTTTTATGTATTTTATAACTACTTTTAATTAAAATCTGCAATAAATATCTATATTTCAGCCAATAAGAAGGCGCAATACCTTATTTCCTTTGCAGTTCTTCAAAAGTAATTATTCTATTTTCCTTGTAGAGATCTACTATATAGCACAGGTTCCATTATCTCCATGTTAAACTTTCATTAGGTGTATATTTCACTAATCAAGATTGGATAGTATATGCTAAAGATGGTTTATTTAACAAATCATACTTATTTTTTAATATTTCCCAATGTTTTAAATTAGTTTTGACTATCCGTGTAGCATTTGGAGATATCACCTCCATATTTATATTTTGCCACAGAATATCTATCAATTTGGTTGGACTGTAGATTGTTCAATATCTAACCAACATGGTATTTCCTCTGTTGGTCCATAGTTAGCTAATCGAGCCAATCTTACCGCCATATAATAGTCCTCTATGTTAGGTGATGCTAACCCTCCTCTGTTTAGTTTCCTTTTAGTTATTGTAAGATTTATTCTTCCTATTTTTTTATTATAAATATATTTATCTATCGCCTTTTGAAATAATTTTCTAATATACTTAGATATTTTTAATGGTATACAGCGAAACAGATAATTAATCTTAGGCAGCATTGGCATTTTGATGGCTGCAATTCTCCCTGACCAGGAGAAGTTGTTCTCTACCCAATTATTCAAGATATGTCTCTTAACAAGTTAATGGAATTTATTTTACTCATTTCATCTAAAATTGGTTATAATTTTATACCCAAGTGTAACAGACTGTTATTTTTCCAATTATAAGAGTAAATTACTCTTTAATCTTTCTAATTCTATTTTTTGTACACCTGACCACATTGTTTGAGTTTTATTTAAATTTACTTTAAAGTTTGATACTTTGCTATATTCACGAGCACTTTGTGAACTGTAAGCAAGGACATTTCAGGTTTACTTATAGTTAACATTGTATCATTGGCAAAAGCCGTAACTTTGTATTCATTCTTACCAATGGAAACTCCAAAGATGTCACTTGACATTCTAAAACTTTCAAGAAGTCGTTCCATAACTAATATAAATATTAGAGGGGAGAGCAGGCATCCCTGCTGGGTTCCATTAGTTATATTAAATTTGTCGCTCTTAACATCCACTCCGACCACATGGGCCGTGGGTTTATAATACAAGGCCTTTATAGCTTTAATCCCATAGTCTCCTATTCCAAATCTTTGTAAGACTAGTTCAATGAACAGCCAATCAACCCGGTCAAATGATTTCTAGGCATCCAGACCCAAGGAAAGCATAGGTATATTATTTTTTTGTGCATATTCTATGATGTTTATTAATTTTCTAATATTTTCAGGACCTTGCCGTTTCTGCACAAAGCCTGTCTGGTCTTTATTTATTAATTTTGGTATTAAATCTTTTAACCTGGTTGCCAAAATTTTGGAATATAACTTTGTGTCAATGTTCATAAGTGATATTGGCCGAAAATTCAACATAGTTACATAGTTACATAGTTACATAGTAATTGAGTTTGAAAAAAGACTTTTAGCCCATCAAGTTCAACCTTTTAAGATCTCCTCTGATCTGCAATTGATCCAGAGGAAGGCAAACAAAAAAAAACCCCAGTGAAACTTTGTTAATTGTCTCAAAAGGGAAAAAACGAATTCCTTCCTGACCCCAGATACTGGCGATAAAATTTCTCCCTGGATCAATACTCCCTCTCTAATTAACCAGGATAAACTGAATGCCCTTTTTAATTAAAAATCTATCCATTCCCTTTTTAAAGTTATCTATTGATTCCGCTGTCAGCACCTCCCTTGGTAGAGAATTCCACCCTTACTGTGAAGAAACCTTTTCTTTCTTTAACGTGGAATCGTTTTAGTTCTAACCTCAAAGGATGTCCTCTTGTCAGTTGAAAACCTCTTGGCATAAAAAGCTCCCTTGACAAATTTTTATACTGACCCTGGATGTATTTATATAGGGTAATCCTATCCCCTCATAGACGCCTTTTTTTATAGAAAATACGTTTCATTTGGATAGTTTTTCTTCATAACTTAGCCCCTCCATTCCCCTTATTAGTTTTGTAGCTCTTCTCTGTACTTTTTTTAGTTCTAAAATGTCCTTTTTATTAATTTGTGCCCAAAACTGCACTCCATATTCCAAATTAGTACTAAAATCATGCTTCACCAAATCATGTACTAACTCACTACTTTCTGGGTTGTCTGCACTTTTGACGACTACAGTAGCTGCATCATAGCCTTTGTAAATATATTTGTAGACATATTTAATGGATTTGATGGAAGTGCAGGCTTCTACATTTATGTGGGCGTTATACTTCATGAGTAAATGTGGATTTTTGGGTACTACATATCTATTGTCAACTTTTTTTGCCACGAATAATGGCACTATCTCCTTCTCTTCTTTTATAAAGTGGATATCCATCACAATTGGCATAGGTTTTGTCTCTATAATCTTTTGGAAAATCTTTGGAACATTTATTATTTTCCATACATGGTGATTGTGGATTAAGATCACCACAGGGTCCATGAATCATGCGATGAGTAACAATCTCATATAGTCTACCATATAGTTCTGGATCTGGTAGTTCAGCAACAATGACTGCATCCACTTTGTCAGAAGTATCTAATTTATCTTTTTCTTGAAGTATTATCAGAAGATGTGCATGTGGAAGGCCTCTTTTTTTAAATTCAATGGAATATACATAAGCAAGACATTTGCCAAATAAGTGACTTATAGTGATGTCACGTATTAATTCATTTAATTTAATCTTAAAAACTCTGGCTACTAAATCTGGTCTATCGGAAGCACTTTGGCCAAGAAGTAAATTTTGTGTAATTTCTGGCCATTGGGGATTACATGTAAATGTAAGAAATAAATCAGGTTTGCCAAATTTGGTGACAATAGCCATAGCATCATTGTATCTTTCTCTCATATTTCGAGGAGATCCTTGAAAGGAAGATGGTAAAATTATGGCTTTGACAGCTGTCATTTCTCTGCTTGTGGCCACCTCAGCAACATAGTCCATTAGTCCAGAACATTGTTCTACACGTAGTTTATCTTGTTGATATTTTATAAAGTTTAAATTATTGGCCTCAACTTGCAAATAGAAATCAATAATCCATTGTTGTGTTAGTTTTCCACCACATAAAATTGGATTAAATGTATTTCGAATGGCAATTTGAGCTACTTTAAATTCAAGCATAGAAACATTATTTCAGATTCTGCCTTTAGCATTTGGGTAACTGGGAAGTGTTAATTTTGGTTGCCAACCTGCCTCTCCGTGTGGGAAAAAAATGGGATATGTCATTGGATCTAAATTTGGACTTAAGATACTCATATTAATGAATGGTTGCTCCTCATTTCTGGGATATATTCTAATGTCTCTTTTAAATGGTGGTTCTCCTTCATTATTTTGAAACACCATTGCAACCTCATTTGATGTTGGCAAGTAATAACGATGTTTATCAATATGTATGTCTCTTTCAAGCACCATATTGACCTTTGGCATTGGTAATTGATGTCTTTGTGCATGAAGTTCTTGTTCATTTTCTACTTCTGCCAATTTTGTATAAGCTTTACTGTAGGGGTTAATGTCCATAATGATATTTAGCTCTATAAAAACACTGGGTAAGCATTTTTTATTTTCTTCCAGCTGCATACGTTGGTCAACAGCTTCCATTGTATCTAGGACATATAGTTGAGCGAATTTTCTTTGCTCTCCTTCCTCTGGATGTAAATGTGAAGTCCGATGATAAATTTGTCCTTAGACTTTAAAACAGTAAGGACCATTTCCTGGTACATTAGCAGCTAATATTGCCCCCACAGATGCAAAGATGTCTTAACATTTTTGTAGTTTAGAAAAGTAGGTTCAGTCATAATGTTTTGTAAATAGATTGGAAATTCTTTTCTTTCTGGAAGTTTGAACTTGCCTTTTTGACAGCAACTAATAAATTGGCCATCTCTGGGTCTCTCCTGTTTAAAATAATAAGCCTCACAAACCTGACTTAGAGTAGTCATGTCCCCACAACTATGAACCTCTACTGCTAAAGACTTGAGTAAAGTACAATTTACAAAGCATATAGCAGTTTGACTTTCATATTCATCAGGTGAAATGTCATGTGATGTTTCAACAACAGGTTCCAAATGCTTTGTTTTTTTCGTGGCTTTTCTTGGTATATCTTTTATTGGTTTAGGTAAAATGTCATGTAATGTTTCAGGAACAGGTTCTAAATGCTTTGTTTTTTTGGTGGCTTTTTTTGGTATCTCTTTTATTTTTTCAGGTAAAATGTCATCTGATGTTTAAGGAACAGGTTCAAAATGCTTTATTTGCTTAGTAGTTTTTTTGGCGTATCTTTCATTTTTGCAGCTGATAGTCTTTTGCTTGCAAGTCTTTTGCGTTCTTTTTCTCGTCAAATTTCTTTCTCCTCTGGTGTCTGCTGGTCGGCCCATCTCTCTTGTCTTTCTCTAGTTTGACATCTTTTCTTTTCTTGTTTGCTCTCGTTAGTAGCCATGTAAATCTGTAAAATAAAATAATTTATAATTAGTTTCGTTTGAGATGTTAAGTTTGTTTTTTACATTTTTAATTATCAACAGTTTGTTTATATGTGCTTGTAGTTTATTGTAGTGGTAGTTTCTTTGTATTGTTAAATAAGTGTATTTTATTTTTTTTTGGTCTTACTTTCTGTGTTAGGTTGTAATTTTTGCCTTACATGAATAGCACAGGGAAGAAACTGACACTATACCTTCTTCTATATCTAATAGGTAATTAAAATTTATATTTTAGTTGTTTTGTCAATTTATTTTTTTGTTGTACTTTTAACTTACAGGCATAGTAGAAGGCAAAAATTAGTCTTTGTAATTTTTACTACAGGGGATTGTCATAATACTATTTTCATATTTTATTTAAAAGCTTATATGTTCGGTCAATGATTTTTTTTCTTTTTTTTTCTTGGGGTGTTAGTAGTATTTGTTGTAGTATTCTATTTTCTGTGTGTGTTTAGGTTTTATGCTTAATATTGTACATTACGACTGGTAATTTAGAATGACACATTTTATTTAGTCTATGTTTTGAGACTTTTGTGGACTATGCTATTTTCTTTTTTTTGGGGGGGGGGCTAGATTGAAGTTTGGATTTACTGTTAAACATTATTGTCCATAACAGACAAATAAGAGGTAAATAAGAAATGTGTCAGTTATATTTTTGTAAAAGATATAGGCCCTCATTCAATTGCGATTTGGCCAATTCAATAGTGCTCTAAATAAGCATAAAACATTGTTTTTTTTAATCAGTTTTTAGTTAGTGAAAACCTTGTTTGTGGATAGATGTTTACCAACTAAAAACTTCTTTAAAAAAATATGTGATGTGCTTATTTAGACCTCTATTGAATTGGCAAAATTGCAATTGAATGAGGGCCATAGTTAGTGATTGTTCTTGTTTTTTTCTGTTGACATGGATGCAGAACAAACATGTTTATTTAGTTTTCTCATTTTTTACTTGTTATACTGTACCTTGGTTGAAGTGTGATTTCAATCCGAATCTTTGTTGGTCCTCTGTTGAAAGTCTTCATCCGATGGTCTGGTCCTCTGTTGAAAGTCCTCGTCCAATGGTCTGGTCCTCTGTTGAAAGTCCTCGTCCGATGGTCTGGTCCTCTGTTGAAAGTCCTTGTCCAATGGTCTGGTCCTCTGTTGAAAGTCCTTATCCGATGGGGTGGTCCTCTGTTGAAAATCCTCGTCCTATGGTCTGGTCCTCTGTTGAAAGTCCTCGTCCGATGGTCTGGTCGTCTGTTGAAAGTCCTCGTCCGATGGTCTTCACGCAGTGTCTGTTGTAAAAGAAAAATGAAAATGTTATTTGATTTTAATGTGTTTGTAATAAATAAAAAAAATCATTATTTTGGTGTATTGTATCTTTTATGGTGAATTTTTCTGCTATGCTGTTTTTTGTGCAACCTTTTAAAAATACTTTAAATGTATTTGTATATTCCAGTTATCCTTTTTTTATTAATGTTTTTCTTATTTTGGATATGATTGCAATGTTTTTAACATGATCCTGTTTGGTGTCGAGCACTTTTGCTATACTAATTTAGACTTCTTTGTAAGGCTTATAGCTTCATAAACAGTAAATAAGAATATTAATTTCCTTAATTAATTTGCTATGTGTTTGTGTGATTTTTGGTACAATCCTATTTTGTGTCTACCATATGTTGCATACTTTATTTGCTTAATTATTTTTTTTATGAAGGTTAAATGTTTTTCCTATTTTAGATATGATGGCTATGTTTTTAGCGTTATCTTCTTTTGTGTCCCCCACTTTTGGTATGCTTATTTAGGCTTCTTTGTAAGGCTTATAGATTCTTAAACATTAAAGAAGAATATTAATTTACTTTTCTATGTGTTTGTGTGATTTTTGGTACAATCCTGTTTTGTGTCCCCCATATGTTGCATACTTTATTTGCTTAATTAGTCTATTTTATGAGGATTAAATGTTGGTGTACATTGAAAATGAATGTTTTTCCTATTTTGGATATCATGGCTATGTTTTTAGCATTATCCTATTTTGTGTCCACCACTTTTGGTATGCTTATTTAGGCTTTTTTGTAAGGCTTCTAGTTTCTTAAACATTAAAAAATAATATTAATTTACTTTGCTATGTCTTTGTGTGATTTTTGGTCCAATCCTATTTTGTGTCTACCACTTTTGTTATGCTTATTTAGGCTTCTTTGTAAGGAGATTAGGTTCTTAAACATTAAAGTAGAATATTAATTTACTTTGCTATGTGTTTGTTTGATTTGTGGTACAATCCTATTTTGTGTCTACCATATGTTGCATACTTTATTTGCTTAATTAGTATTTTTCATGAAGGTTAAATGTTTTTCTACAGTGAAAATGAATGTTTTTTCTATTTTGGATATTATGGCAATGTTTTTAGCATTATCCTATTTTGTTCACCACTTTTTGGTTGCTGCATTTGTTATATTGGCGGCCATTAAACATATATAGTTCCTTTATTTTTTCTACTTGTTATACTTTACCTTGATTGAAGTGTCGAATGACAGAGGGTCCCCTCCTGCCAATCTTAATCCGCCGGTCTTCTTGTAGTGTCTGTTTGAAAAAGAAAGTGAAATGGTTAATTGTATATTTCTTCTTTTTGATTTAGCAAAGCATGGTCTTTTTCAGCATGTAATGTATTTTTCTATCTTACCTCTTCTTCTTTCTTTGTGTTCTTTAAAAGGGATTCTGGTTCACAATGCAAAGTGCAAATTCTTGAGTGATGCTGTTGATGCAGAGTCTGTTTGAATATTTAAAAAAAGGAGAAAGATTGAGCTTTAGGTTATATATTGAATTGCAATAAATTAATGTAATTTAAATATACTTCTTTAATTAGTTTCAATTAACATTAGTTAATAATTAGTATTGTTTTAGGACCTACACACATATATGTGCGTGTCACATATCACTATACATGAATCACATTTTAATAGTTAAAGTTGTTTTTTTAATGTCATTTAAATATACTTGTTTAATAAGTTTGGGTTAAGATTAGTTTGTTGTAGGGGCTATACACATAAATGTGCGTGTCACATGTCACTATACATGAATCACATTTTCATAGTTAAAGTTTATTTTTTTTGTCCTGTCTTTATAATAAAATGTAATATATTATAGCTTACCTCTCAGTAGTAATTTGCACAATGTAAAGTAGGAAATTAGGAAACAATTCTCTTCTAAAGTAACAGCAGCAGTTAACTATCCAGTCACTCCGTTCATCACCTGAGTAGAAATGTAGAATTTTCTGGAAAGTATCAGTGTGGTACGTGCCGCATAGTATGTGTTACGTACCTCGTAAAGTTGACTGTAGCGTTGTTTCAGTTTTGAAAGTCACTATAGTATAGTTACGTCTGAAGCCTCGTTTTCGTTTTGTTCGGCGGCCATTTTTTCTCTCGCTTAGGTGAATTTCGGTATTTTAAACTCGCTTTTTTGGACTTAAATGGACGTGTAAATTAACTTTTCGAAGGTGCCGGATGCCCCCCCTTGCTGTAAGTAAGCTTTTTATGTGTTCGTTGTGTTTATTTCTTGTGTTTCTGATGTTTTCATGCGCACTGTTTTTGGCCGGTTTTGCATGTTGTGAATGGGTCGTTTCGCGGCCGTATTTTTTTGCGAGGCGGACGTAATTTGTTTGCGAGGGATGCAGTTGCTTTTTCCGCGTACAACGCAGTTGATTTTTTTCTAAGTCGTGCGTATGTGTGTTAACCACGTGTGAGGCGCCTTTGAGTTTTTTTTTTTTTAAGTCATGCGTGTGTGTTCACAGCCGACGTTGGATCGTCCACCACCGCAAATGCGGACCCTCGGACAAACACAGCCGACTTGGGATGCTCCACCACCGCAATTGCGGCCCCTCGCTTCCATTTGCGGAGAACTGCGTCCCTCGCTTCACTACACGAGCCCGCAAGCGAACCGGCAAGCAACAAGTCGTATGCTCACAACTATATATGTGATCATTTCCTCTTTCAGAATTATTTGAATTAGTTGTTCCAGTCATTTTCTCATATTGGATACAGTTAATTTCTCATCTTCGATCAAATTCTGAGCTTCTATACTATCATCTAAGTTAGTAAGGTTTCTACTTAGATTTAATTGGGAGGCAGAGGAACGAGAGGATGTCTCCAAATGAAAGGCCTCAGAATTTGACACATTTTTAGGGGAGAAATATGTGGGCATCCCCTTTATGTGTTTTTTTTCCTTCATTTTAGTCTTAGTTGCCATACCCCTTTATGTATCAATACACTCTTTTTTGCAACCCTTCATATACAAAATGCAATCTATATTTTAACCAGTCAATTTTCAAACGAATTTCAACAATAGTTGTCTAGGGAGACCAATCTTTGAAAGGAATCAAATCCTCAGTACTCAAATCGTCCACCACATTAGAAATCAGGGATTCTCCAGACTTCTATACATCTTCGTTCCAGAATATTTATAATTTTTAGTTTCCTCTTATCTTTCCACTCCAACCAAACTGATAGTAAGAAAAGGCTTATATTCAAGGAGTCCTTTAAAACGTCAACATAGGCTCGAATTGGATAGTATTACCTCTTTGTCTATATGACCTTATGTCTAAATGTTCCCTTTCCAGTTCCCCAGAGATTATGGAACAGTCCAATAAGGCTTTGTAAATAAACTTGTACTTATTTTAAATTAATTTTGTTAAATGTCTCTTGTTTAGTCATGTAGCCAATATTCGGTTTATGTCCCAAATGTGTTCTTCTCCTTAGTAGGACTTTGAATAAACATCGGTCTTATATAGATTGAATATAAATATTTATCTGTGCCATTATGATATTAATTTATCTTCTTTTCCTCACATAGAACAGTAAGCCAACATATCCAGGGTAGTTTTATAAATAGGTAAGAACTTATTAAGCTCATATAAACTGCAACTAAAGCCCCATGCTCATACAGTTGTAGTTAAATTATAACTGGCTTATTTTTTTCCAAATATTACCACCTTGTGTTGATATTTCTTTGACCCTTTATTTATATACAATATGAGCCTGATTCAATTAAGCAATCAAAAGTTACTGAAGCCTGTAAGTGAGGCCGTAATTTAATTTGCTATTCAATTGGCGTCTTTTTGCAGGCCCAAATGGTTTACGTGTTACGGACTTGAATACTTGGCAGCGGTCAAACCTGGAACTTACAGGCTTCTGAAGCCTTTGATCTTTCCCATCCGCAAGAGTTATGATCGCCAAAATCGCAAATCACTATTCAATTGCTACAATTCTCCAAGGCCGCAAATGTTTTCACACCTGTAGATGCAAATGTAGGAGAAAATCCTATGAGTGCTAGAGAGGACTCTCAAGGGGGTTTAACCCTCATCTGTAGCACTGTAAATTCAAATAAAAAATCAATACTGCACTATAAATGATAGGGAAAGCAAGGAAATACCTTAGAATTAAATGCACAACAGTCTCAAGCTCTCAAATCGGCAATCAAATATGAATTATATCATGTGTCGTTTCGGGGTTATATCGATCTTGTGAATCAATGAGTTACGGCCACCCACATGGACTAGAACGGTATTTGCATTGACTTTTATTATTTTGTATTTTGTGTATTTGCCAGTCCGATCGGACCCCTAAACGCAAATTGATTAACATGTAACCTCCATGTTTTACTGCCGTAATGACGGTAGTCTCATTTGCTATTGGCTGCTTTGAAATAGTTGGTTACGGTCTTGCTTAATTGATAATTTTCCAGCCCTGAACTGCTACGGACAAGTGCATAATTTACAGTTTTGGCTCAGAATTCCCAGAATGCAGTGTAATAACTGCATTTCTGGATATTCTGAGCTGTATTTTTAACTAGTTTTTGACATTCAAATGTGAACACAAATGTACTATTTATTTACTGTACTATTGTATGGTGGAGGGCTTCTATCGCTCTTTTGCCCACCATATATTAAAGGATTTTTGTGCTTAACTACCTATGCATAAGATGCACAACACAAGCTGGGATCCTACCCCACGTTGATGGTAGGCAGTACCAGTGGGTAGGATTCCTAGCTTGTGTATAATCCAACCTTGGCTTTGCATAATTGCTGTGTAATGCAGCGGGCATAAGCTTAAAGGAAGCCATGTTTAAAATGGTTTATGGATTGAAGAGCGAGACATTTGTGAGCACATTTGCATGTCCCTGCTCAGCTTCCCAGAATGCATTGTAATAACTGTATTTCTCAGAATCGCAGGATGGGCCACATCACCCTCAAGTGACAGGGGCTGCAATAAGCCCCTGTGTCTCCTTCCCCCTTGCCCCCCCCCCCCCCCGCGTCTCATACCCCCTCTCTGTTGCCCTTACCTCCCGCTGCCCACAAGATGCTCCTTCTGTCCCCCAGATGCTCCCTCTGTCCCCCCAAATACTGCCTCTGTTCCCCCAAATGCTCCCTCCGTCCCCTCTTACCTGCAGTATCATTGGTGGTTCAGTGGAGTCCCTGCCAGCGTGTCAGGTCTGCAGTGTAAGGGAATTCCGAAATGATGTCAGAGCTACGGAGACATGACATGTGGGACTCCACTGAACCACCAATGAAACTGCAGGTAAGGGGCGACAGAGTGAGCATCTGCGGGGACAAATGGAGCATCTGGGGGGACAGAGGGAGCATCTGGACGGCAGGGGGGAGGTAAGGGCAATTGAGAGCGGGGGTATGTGACGCGAGGGAGGTATGAGACGTGAGGGGGCTATGAGATGCAAGTGGGGGTATGAGACACATGGGAGGGTAAGGGGAGGTATGAGATGTGAGGGGGGTATGAGACACAGGGGAGGGCAAGGGGGAAGTTATATGACACAGGGGAGGGTGAGGGTGAGGTCATAAGACACAGGGGAGGGTGAGGGGGAGGTTATAAGACACAGGGGAGGGGGTGTATGAGACACAGGGGAGGGCTAGGGTGGTATAAGGCACAGTGGAGGGCGAGGGGGTGTATGAGACACAGGGAAGGGAGAGGGGGAAGAGACACAGGGGAGGTGGGAAGAGTCACGGGGAGGGAGAAAGGGAAGACTCACAGGGGAGGGGGGAAGAGACACTGAGGAGGGGGGAGAATAACAGGGGAAAGGAAAGAGACATAGGCGAGGAGGACGGGACATAGGGGAAAGTAGAGGGGGAAAGAGACACAGGGGAAGGGAGAGGGGGAAATTGGCACAGGAGAAGGGAGAGGGGTAAAGAAAGACAGGGGAGGGAGAGGGAGGAAGAGACACAGGGGAGAGAGGAAGAGACACAGGGGAGGGGGAACAGACACAGTGGAAGGTAGAGAGGAAAAAGAGACAAAGGGGAAGGGATAGAGGGGAAAGAGACACAGGAGAAGTGAGAGGGGAAAAGAGAGACAGGGGGAGAGACATGGGAGGGAGATGGGAAAGACAAAGGGGAGGGCAAATGGTGATATACAAAGGGGAGGGAGAGGGGGAAACATAGGGGATGGCGATGGGGGAGACACACAGGGGAGGGCAAGGGAGTAAGAGAGACAGGGGAGGGCGATGGGGTATGAAACACAGGGGAGGGTGAGGGGAGGTATGAGACACAGAGGTGGGCGAGCGGGGGAAGAGACACAGGGGAGGGAGATGGAGGACGGGACACAGGGTTGAGGGGAAGAGACACAGGAGGTGGAAGAGACACAGGGGTTGGGAGAGGGGGGAAAGAGACACAGGAGAAGGGAGAGGGGGAAAGAGAGACAAGGGAGGAAGAGGGGGAGACACGGGGAAGACACACGGGGGGAGAGGGGGAGATACACAGGGAGAGAGACACAGGGGAGGTAGAGGGGAAAGAGACACAGGGGAGGGAGAGGGGGAGATGTGGGGGCGGAAGAGTGGGGGGGAGAAAATATATAGAACTCCATCATGTCATCCTTTTTGATGGGCAAGTCGCTAGTTAGTTTATATTGAGGGAAACGTTTTGTGCATTGTACAACAATATATATATACTAGCGACTTGCCTGTCAAAAAATGACAGCAATGAGATGTGTATGTTAGGAAAGTTGTTTAGTTATTAATATATATATGTGACAGTTGTATTGTGATATTAAAAGATGTTTAGTTTTGTAAAATGTTCTCTTGGTGAACAATAATTTGTAAAGCATTTTGTATTAACATTTAAATGTAAGAATAGTGGAACTTGAAATTAATCATTATTGTAAACTTTAGGCAATGGTTTGTTAACATGCAATTTGTATGTGAAGAATTGTTAACTTCAATATACATGAAAATTCGGAGGAAAGCAAACAGTAAAAACCCTTGTTGAAACGTACACAATTTTAACCTGAACTTTGTAATATATGTAAGTAAGAAACTTGAAAATATATTTTTTTAAACTTTAACTTTATTATTTTTATAACTTTGAACATTATAAACAGTAAGATAGTGAATACATTTTTTAACATAATTTTGTATTAAAAGTTTTAACATTTGAATGTAAAAACAGTTTAACTTTAAAGTAATCAATATTTTAAACTTGAGGCAATGGTTTTTTAAAATGCAATTTCTATCCGGATAATTGTTAACTTCAATATACATTGAATGCAGAGGAAGGCAAAAAGTAAAAACTCTCTTTAAAATGTACCCAATGAAATAAATTCCTTCCTGACCACATGAACTGTCGATAAACATTAATACAGGGAGTAATCTTAACATAACAGACAATATTTACATTGTGTCTTAAAACGTGGTTGAGCTGTTAACATGAACTTTGTAATATGTTGAAGTAAAGACTGTTAAAATATTGTTTTCCAACTTGTAACATTAGAAACAGTAACATAGTTAATTAACATTTTAACATAATTATCACATATATAGTTGCAAGGCAAGTGTTTTGTGAGGCAAATCATCCATAAAGAGTCTTTCCATAAATTATGACTGAAATAGTTTCTTGTTTATTATTTTTGAATGTTTTTTATTTTTTTTTCCTTGTGTTTTCTTTCTTTACTGAAAAGTTATAGTACTTCATAGTAGACAATGTTTTTAGTAAAAATACGTCCATCTTCTAATAAATCACCTTGACTTTCATTCTTTTCAATATAAACTTTAATAGCCTGTGGATTTTTGCACCGTGACAACGCAACGTACAATTGACCATGTGCAAATACTGTTTCTTCCAGGAAAATACCCACAGATTTGAAAGTTTGACCTTGTGATTTATTGATGGTCATGGCAAATGCCATAATAATGGGAAATTGTCTTCTTTGAAGTATAAAAGGGAGACTACTTTAACTTGGTGCTAAATCTATTCTTGGTATGAAAACTCTCTCTCCTTTATGGGTCCCTGTTAAAATTTCAGCATCTATAAAATGGTCTTTTAATTGTTGAACAATTAATCTTGTCCCATTACATAGGCCTTTTTTGGGGTTCATATTTTGCAGTAACATAATAATTGCACCTTTCCTTAGCTGCAAAATATGTGGTGGCATTCCAGAAGGAGTTAGTGAGTTTATGAATTCAGTCGAAAAGTTGGCCTGACTTTTATTGTCATCAGCAAGTACAGAATCAGCACTGTGATAATTTCTTTGTGGTGCATTAATTTTTTTAAAGATTTCATTATTGAGGATTAATGCATCCTTATTTTTACACGTTAGTATGACTTGGTTGGCAAGCTTGGAATATTCCTGATTATTTATGCTCCCTTCAAATATAGTGGATATAATATCTTGTTGACAAATCATATGAGGTGGTATCTCTACAGTGTCGTCAGGTAAATGTGGTATTTTTTCTGTTCTGCCTTCTCCAATTTTAATAAGCCAATCATTGAAATCAGTTTGGCCTTCTGATCTCATATTTTGTTTCAGTTGAAGATGGGTAAAATGTTTCCATAGTGTACTTGACTTTATACATGTTTCAATAATGTCAGTTCGATTTCAATGTACAACGACAGGTAATGTTTGTCTAAAATCGCCCCCTAACAACATTACCTTTCCACCAAATGGAAAAGTATTATCCATGACTTCACGAAGCAAACGGTCAATACATTGGAGGGCATAGCATGACATCATTGTGGCCTCAATTATTATAATTAATTTACATTTGTTCAATTTCTTTGCTTGTAATGATGTCATGCGAATATCTGACACAGAAGTATTATGAGAAGATGTGCATGTGGAAGGCCTCTTTTTTGAAATTCAATGGTATATACATAAGCAAGACATTTGCCAAATAACTGATTTTTAGTGAAGTCATGTATTAATTCATTTAATTTAATCTTAAAAACTCTGGCTACTAAATCTGGTCGATCTGAAGCACTTTGTCCAAGAAGTAGATTTTGTGTAATTTCTGGCCATTGTGGATTACATGTAAATGTCAGAAATAAATCGGGTTTGCTAAATTTGGTGACAATAGCCATAGCATCATTGTATCTTTCTCTCATATTTCGAGGAGATCCTTGAAAGGAAGATGGTAAAATGATGGCTTTGCCAGCTGTCATGTCTCTGCTTGTAGCCACGTCAGGAACATAGTCCATGAGTCCAGAATATTGTTCTACACAGAGTTTATCTTGTTGATATTTGATAAAGTTTAAATTATTTGCCTCAACTTGCAAATAAGAATCAATAATCCATTGTTGGGTTAGTTTTCCACCACATAAAATTGGATTAAATACATTGCGAATGGCAATTTGAGCTACTTTAAATTCAAGCATAGAAACATTATTTCGGATTCTGGCTTTAGCATTTGGGTAACTGGGAAGTGTTAATTTTGGTTGCCAACCTGCTTCTCCTTGTGGGAAAAAGATGGGATATGTCATTGGATCTAAATTTGGACTTAAGATACTCATATTAATGAACGGTTGCTCCTCATTTCTGGGATATATTCTAATGTCTCTTTTAAATGGTGGTTCTCCTTCATCATTCTGAAACACCATTGCAACCTCATTTGATGTTGGCAAGTTATAACAACGTTTATCAGTATGTCTGTCTCTTTTAAGCACCATATTAACCTTGGGCATTGGTATTTGATGTCTTTGTGCATGAAGTAGTTGTTCATTTTTTACTTCTGCCAATTTTTTATAAGCTTTACTGTAGGGATTGTTGTCCATAATGTTATTTAGCTCTATAAAAACACTGTGTAAGCATTTTTTATTTTCTTCCATCTGCATACGTTGGTCAACAGCTTCCATTGTATCTAGGACATATAGTTGAGCGAATTTTCTTTGATCTCCTTCCTCTGGATGTAAATGGGAAGTGCGATGATAAATTTGTCCTTGGACTTTAAAACAGTAAGGACCATGTCTTGGTACATTAGCAGCTAATGTTGCCCCCATAGATGCAAAGGATATGGCACTATTGTAGGATCTTATGTTTGTTTTAAAATTTTTGTAGTTTGGAAAAGTAGGTTCAGTCATAATGTTTTGTAAATAGATAGGAAATTCTTTCCTTTCTGGAAGTTTGAACTTGCCTTTTTGACAGCAACTAATAAATTGGCCATCTCTGGGTCTCTCGAGCGAGAGCCCGCAAGCGTGAGCAACGGCCCGTACGCTCACAACTATATATGTGATTTATATATATATATATATATTACACTATATTTGCTTAATAAAGTGCTACTTTTCTTCTAGGGGGATGAATAACACTAACAGCTGTCTGAAGGCTATCACTATCATGTTATAAATGGACAAAGTTGAGATTTGTGGTAGGCTCCACTCCCGAAAGAACATCATCTTTCCATATTCTTTTGGAAGCCTCAGTTGCACAAGATGTAGAAAGATCTCTATGCGGAAGAATGTGAAGAAAAATAATTGCTCCCGCTACTGAGCAATATCTGTATCAAAATAAAGCAAGTAAGCCCAAAATATTTAATATATTTCACTAAAATGTTTATAAAAATATAGAAATATTTATTTTGATTCAGTATAACATAATCGTGTCATTGCTTTGGGAAAGTTTAGCCTTGAATTATGTTACATTTTTCAGTGATAATGCTACATTGTTTATTTCAAATGTGTATGTGTATGTATAGCAAAAAAATAAAAGCACAAATCTATATTAAATCCAATATAATGACCTTTTTTTCAGCATCACCAAAATCATAGAGCCTGGAATGCATATCAAGGTCACTACAATATTTAATAGCATGACACTGTTACCAATAAACTTGATTTTAATTTTGTTATTTTTCTTTTACTGTTGATATTGAAATAAATGAAAAGATATATAACAATACATGAGTGATAATACATATGTGGTGTTATAATACATATTACATGCTTTCCTTGACCTTTCAGTCCACAATTACTTTTTGCAACTGCATAAACAATTTAAAATTGTTCCAATGAAAAAACTGTAACAATTTCAAAACATCTTATCAAAACACTGTTACATGTTAAAAGCAAACACAAAGTGTAAGAGTAAATTACACCGTACTGAAAACTTATAAAAAAAACTGTAATTTAGTAATGAATATGACTAAAGGCATATTGAAGTTTCCTGAATTATGAATGCATCTGAAAGAGGAGAATCAGTGTATGAAAACATTTTGCATGATAAATACCAAAATAAAAATGTAAACACAAGCCTTCAAGTTAGCAAAATGTCTTGTAATATCTGACAGTTGAAAATTTGGATTAAACCCCTCTTCAAACTCAGGCTAAATTACCATAAAATTCAAAAATAATTTGGCCAATTAGGAGGAACTACAGGCTGAAACATTTGTATCACAAGCTGGGGTTGCTGTCAGTGCTGCAAAGCAGCCTGGGGTATGTAGTCTGGAACATGCTAGAAAGTGTTATGTATTTTCATATAAGAGTCTATCTGTGCAGCACATATTCACACTAGATTACAACCCTGCAGGTTGTCTGTTCCCTGGAACAACTGCAGCCAGTGTTTATTTTTCTCTGTCCTTGTATCCTTGTGGAAAATGTCAGCTGTGACCCCACCAACCATGTGACTGGAAGAACTTCCTTTTGGAGGTCACAACTGCAGCTGGGTACACTGTTATGGAAGCTTTCTAGGGGTGTGCAAATCCAGATAGCAGTATGCAGCATATAAATATGTAAATACATTCAACTTTTCAATATAATATATATTTTTCTACTAATCAGTGAATGTTTATTAGTTTTTTTAAGTACACTTCTGAAACTAGTCTAAAGGGAACTCAATCACATTGCTAATATACAAATGACATGCATTTATTTAGCAAGTAGAATAACAGTTTTTTTACTGCAGCTTTACATTGTAATGTCACTGCTAAAAATATACTCTTTAAATGTTTTGTAATGTTAAAGGGCCATTTTGATGTCTTAACAGCAGTGATAGATGTTCTACATAGACATTGGCCATTAATACAATTGATGTTAAATAATAAAAAAAAAAAACAATATTCAGCCTATACTTACTCTCCAGTATCCCATTCAACTACTGCTGATTCTTACACACTATAAGGTCAGTAGAACAGGTGGCTCAGACTGTGCTATATTTTCAGGCACAAGGTTGTATCAGCAGAATGTTCTTCAATGGCTGGAGACTTGCATGTGTTGAAGAACACTTTATCAGCCACCACCGTCCAACCGCTTTGATAGCCTACTAAAAGTGGACACAAACAGCTGAACTGGAGGCTACTACAAGGCTTTTTGTCTCTACCATTATGACACTGAATCTTACTTGCATAAATTTATTTAAAACAACTACCTTCCATTACTAGGACATTTATAGGAAGACTCACAACTAAAGGTAGCAGGTATGGGTAACATCTTTAACACACCAGGTGAACCACCCCTACTTCCCTTCTCAATTTTGAATAATAAATGTAGTAGTATTGAAAATAGGTTCAAGCTTCCTCTGCATGGTCATGTACAACGTGCATCACACAAATAGATAAAGCCACTGCCCATACTTGTTTTTGGGTGTAAGAGCAAATCTTATCACATACTTTTACTCAGCATCAAATGAATCAGAACCACGCCCAGCAGCACAAAATTAAGAGAGTGAGACATTTATTAGGTATGTAACAAAGACACTTCTGAAAAATACGAGAGGGACTTCAGCCCAAAAGTTGTGAGAAAATACATTATATACATAGAGCATGAATCGCATAACAATACTGAAGGGTTAACATATTTAGTACTGACACATAGACTAACCACAAACTGTTTCTTGTTATGACTTTATGTTTCAAGAACATCCTTGTATGACCCATGTACTAACTGCAAACAGGTCCTGTTGTTGTTACATGTTCCGAGAATTCTGAGAACCTCTGATAATCTCACTTGCCAGGCTAACCTCGAGCTATTTGTGCCTTCCTGATACGCTTTCTTTGTTTAGTATATAATCCCTATAAACGAGCTAGTACTGAGACTCTTGTGTGTGTGTAATCATTTCCAGTACTACTCCCAGAGCTCTGCCTTGGGCCCGTGGTCCAAGCTGCCAACTAAGTATAGGAAGTCCCAACAAGCTGGTGTCAGAAGCGGGATACAGATTGAAGAACGATGAGTGGTGAGTAGAGTGAATTGTGTCCATTTAAGTACACCTCCCTTTGCTCCCACTCTCATCTTCCTCTGAAAACTGTATCTAAGTAAATAAGTTGGGCACAGTCTTAGATAGACTGGGAACCACTCCCAAAGGTAGGGAGGGTTAAGCCTTTGGAAGGCTAAACCAAATATATATACTATTCCTATGGTGGGAATAGAAAGGAAAAAATTGCAATATATATATATACTTGACGGCTTGGTTGACAGGGCCCCAAACCACCACTTTTGCTTGCTCATGATTTTTGCTGTATTGCTGTGTTGTTTAAGATAAGACATTTTGTTATACTGTGTAAAATCAGGAAGTGAGGTCTCTGGAGACTGTAAGACCGTCTCTGTGTCTAGGGGCAACCCGTTGACGCACAGAGTACGAACGCAAAGTGACAGTCAAAAGAGACAGAAATTGGGATTTGCTACCACGTCCTGTTTTAAGTAATTAACTCAAGAATAACTGTCGGAATTGTCAGAGCTCTCCAGCTCAGTACAGCCGCTCTTGTTCTCTGATTAACAATCGTAGTAACAATATAAGATTACGTTGTCTATTGAGACAACCACCTAAAGATTTTAAGAATAGAAGGATAGTTGGAAATGGGTACTTCCCAGTCTAAACAATATCCACCTCCCAACCCGGGAGAATCATGCAAAGCTATCATATGTAGTTATATACACAGCCCCCAACATCAGGTCCTGTGAGAGAGCAAGCAGCTGTGAGCAAGAGCTGTGAGCAGAAGCTGCAGCCCTCTTTCCTCCTTCCACCGCAGACAGCACTACATAGAGAGGGAGAGCAGAAAAAAAGAGCAAACGAGGAAAGGGTAATAAAATAAATAGGAACAAAAATATAAAGGACAAGAAAAACCCATAGAAGTACAATGGTACTGAGTACAGTGACTCAGAACAGTCAGATGCTGAGGATCTAAACATAAAACCCAAAGGAACTTTTTTCTTTACATACATGTATATAATATTCTGATTGCTTTTGTTTATAAAGTAGATGGATTGTCTTGTTTTCTGCATTTGGGAAGTTGATTGCTGTACTTTTTTGAGAAATGCAGGTTAGAGAATTCTCCTCTGTGTCTTTACGGGTGTAGAGATCGTGTCCACCACTGAGATATATTTCTAAAGCCGGCATAAATATTAAAAAGGGAAATCTTTTTCCAGAAATATGTAACAGTGGAGGATTTATGGTCTGTCTTGTAATGTTTGTAAGTGTAATACTTGTGTTTTTACTCTGTAGAAAAGCTATTTGTACCTTCAAAAATATCTTTATATTATAGAAAATTCTTAAGGTCGTATTTAGTTTGGATAAAAAAAGTGTAATGTTTATGGAATGTTGTTGTTGAACTTTTTAAGGTGGTTTCCAGTATTTGAAGTAAATGTTTGTGGAGAGGTCTTAGGAAGAGGAGTGTTAGTTGGGAATTATTGTAAGTTAAGTACGGAACTGAAGGGAAATAGTTCCTAGAAAGGTTTTAGCAAGTGATTTAAGAAGGACATTTTGCATGTGAATTGATCCAAAATGGGATCATAATAGTTTGTTTTTGAATATATTGCAAATAGTAAATAAGGAAAGAGAAAACAGGCAGCCCTCATTATTATAGAGAAATTGTGGTTCATTCCTGTGATTACAATTTAAGTTTGTAGAAAGGAACTTATCTTTTCTTAACAGTAGGTGACCAACTAGTTATGAAAGAACTAACCCCTGAATTAATCCTTCTGCATGTATGATGTATCTGAATTGAATGTGTAAAGGACAGTGAATGACTCAGACTGACATCAGACTTATCATTGACAGACTTTTAGACTCTGATACAGAGTCAGGATGGAATTGGACTAATGTCCCTTCCATTAGTTAACAATGATTTCAGGTTTGTTCAGGACTTGAGAGCAATTAATGATTTAGTCATCCCAATTGCCCCAATTGTTCCTGATATCACGACTCTCATTACGGCCATTCCCCATGACGCCACTATATTTACTGTTATTGATTTATCAAACACATTCTTTTTGGTCCCATTGGACCCTGAGACACAACTACTTATGTCTTTCACTTTAGATGGGCGCCAATTAACTTGGACCTGCCTTCCCCAAGGCTACGTGAACTCATCAGCTGCTTACTCACTGGTGCTCCAACATACCTTGCGGTCATGGACCCCGTGCCATGGTTCTGTCCTCCTTCAGTACGTCGATGACCTATTGTTGTGAAGTCCTAACTGGGAAGCCAATAGACAGGATTCACTTAGTTTGATGAAGCATCTAGCAACCGATGGTCACAAGGTAGCTAAACACAAAATACAAATGGGGGCAACACATGTTGAATACTTAGGTTTTACTCTGTCACAAGGCACACGCTATGTTAGCTCAAAACGCAAAGAGGCTATTCAGAGAATACTTAAGCCACAGACTAAAAAGGAAATGCTTTACTTTCTTGGTATGATTAATTATTGCCGGCAATGGATCCCTGAATGCTCACACCATGACTCCATTTTACGTGCGTCTGCTAAGGGGGACAGCCCACAGCATATTCAGTGTACTCCAGACATGACCAAAGCTTACGTGACCTTAAAAGTTAGTATTATGCAGGGCCCTGCTTTAGGACTACCTGAATATTGTAAACCATTCCACCTATATGCGAGGGACAATTGTAAAACCATGGCCGCGGTCTGTGCCCAAGATCAAGGAGGTAGTATGCATCCCGTTGCATTCTTTTCCAAAGTAGTCCCTACTCCAGTCCAGGGGATGCCGGCGTGTCTCCGAGCATTAGCTGCTTGTGCTATGGCCGTAGAGACAGCCAATACTATCACCTTAGGACACTCTACAATTCTGCATACCAATCATCAAGTGTTACAGTTAGTTAAAAACATAACCACACAACACATGACTGCACAGCGCCTCAGTGGCTATGAGTACATACTACTTAACCATACCAATTTAGAAATAAAATACAGCGCCCATAACTCAGGTCCTATTGCCATCTTAAATGCTATATTAACTGGCAACCCTACATTTCCCGATGGCCACATACAGCCACACGACTGTCTTACTACCATACATGACTCCACTTCTCCACGACCTGACCTTCTGGACACACCCATAGACCATGCTGAGAATGTGTTTGTTGATGGGTCATGTTCCAGACTTGCAGATGGGGTCTATAAGACAGGTTTTGCTGTAGTTCAGCTCCCAGATATTGTACTCGAGGCAGGTCCTATCCCTTTCTCTTCCGCCCAAGCTGCTGAACCTATCGCCCTCACAAGAGCATGTCACCTTTTTGCAAATAAATCTGTTGTAACAGTAACCAGGATAGCCATCCTCACTGACTCACAGGACATCTAGATCCACGCATCACGTCTGAAGCTGTGTTCAAAGAGGGATGAAGCAGGTGACAAAGTCTCTGCGAAAGTGATTGAAGACAGCGATAATAAAAAGGTCGAACTTACTCCTGCATCCACAGAATGCATGGAAGAACTTTCTCCTGTTGATGGGCATTATGCTCCTGATTTATTTTCCCTTATGGACATTTCTTAATTGTTATTTTGACCCAGAAGAACTGGGACCATTGAAGTCTGTTTGTGGTAAATACAATGACACTCATACCAACACCAGTTCACTTCACAGAAACATAAGGCCATAAATAATAAAAAATGTATAACAATCCAGAGACATATAAGACCGTCTTAAACAATTTCAAGGGAGTGTGTAGTAAGACATGTTCTCCTGGCTAGGCTCATTGGGTCAGAAAATACTGATCGCCTGTCTCTGTGTCATAGCTTTTCTTGGTTTTCTCTGTATTTTTGTTGCATGCTGTAAAACCTTGCTTCAAAGAATGTTAAGCTAACTGCCACTTAATAATTAAGCAAAGGACTCTCTGTGACTCATCACCGCCATCAGGAACTTCACGTGGACCAGTTCTTTTAGGGGTCTTGAACCTTTGTGAGAACCAGTCTGCTTGCTATGATTTTCATTTTTATGCTTTTATATTTTATATGAAGATCACTTTGTGATCTAAGAGGGGAATGAAAGGTTAACATATTTTGTACTGACACATAGACTAACCACAAACTGTTTCTTGTTATGACTTTATGTTTCAAGAACATCTTTGTATGACCCATGTACTAACTGCAAGCAGTTCCTGTTGTTGTTACATGTTCCGAGAATTCCGAGAACCTCTGATAATCTGACTTGCCAGACTAACCTCAAGCTATTTGTGCCTTCCTGATACGCTTTCGTTGTTTAGTATATAACCCACGCCATAATGGCAAATAAACAAGCTAGTACTAAGACTCTTGTGTGTGTGTAATCATTTCCAGTACTACTCCAGTACTACTCCAAGAGCTCTGCCTGGGGCCCGTGGTCCAAGCTGCCAACTAAGTATAGGAAGTCCCAACAAATACAATAGCAAATATTAATACAAAAGAAGAGGTCCTTGCTCCTGAGAGCTTACTTTCCAAAGAATATGGTTAGGCAAGAGATACAAAAGGAGTAGAGGAGATGAGTATATAAACTGAAGCATGAACCAGCAGACCAATTGATATCGGTAAGCAGTAGGTGTAATAGGATTCATTGAAAAGGTGTGATCTGAAACCCTCTTAAAACACTGAAAACTAGAACAGACAGAGTGTGGTTGGGAGTCCCAAAGGGTAAGATCAGCAAAGGAGAAGTATTTGGAGTTGGAGGAAGTAATTAGAGCAAAGAACAAGAGAAGGTCGTGATCAGAAAAAAGGGGGCAGTTTGGGGTGTACTTAAAGATGAGAACAGAGATATAGAAGGGCGTGGATGCATATTGTCAGTGTTTATTCTTTAAAAAGATTTAAAAAATTAAAAATACATTTAAAGGATGTTAATATTAAAAATGTTATAAAATATGAACCATTACAGTGGCCAGTTACGCCTCCGTTTTTAGACTGCTAGATGTGCGTATTGGTCCATATCCACTATAAAATAATTATTTTATAGTTTGTTTAACAAGCTCTTTTCCAGTGGTAATCCAATCAAGTTGTAAAACTTCAATCAGGTACTAATTTTTTGGTGATTGTAGGTGTTTGTACAGCACTGATGGTGATTTTTAAATAAAAGATAATACTGAAATCCTGGATGTTTTCTAGCAAGAACTTCCATAATCCAAAAGCATTAAAAGTCAGTTTTCTAGAGGAAAGCAATTAGAAGGAAGCAATAATTAAAATAAACAGTATTGTAGATTGCATCTTTAGAAGGAAGCAATTATTTCAATGAATAGTATTGGAGGTGGCACCCTAAACTAGATCCATTTGCCTACATAATAGTGTTACTATGGTTTGCATGTGTGCAGCATTCACATTGTTTACTATGTCTTGTTATAACGAGCTCCATAGAGCCTTCTAAAAATTACCACCCACTTTCTAACTTTGTCACTGCATTGCTTGAAACTGAGCACACACACTAAGGTAATTGCATAAACAAGAGAAAGAAACCATACTTTTTAACTGATTACACAGAATCAAGCTAATTCCACAGAAATCATTACAAGATACATAAAATAATAATAAATCGATTTATTTGAATTACAATAGAAGCCAAAAGCTAAATTCTCTCATCTATTATAATACAAATTATAGACCATATGGCAAATATAATAAAGTAATATGCACTTACTTATGATCTTTACTCTTATATTTGTGAAATATGCATATGTAACATAATTTCTAAGGAATGTGATAGCTAATTTGGATGGTAAGACTGTTTTGAGAGAGGAGAAATTAAAATGCTTAGTGAATAATGTTAAAGGACCACAAAAGTCTCATATGTGCTCTGCACCATCAGTTAGAGGGTTAAAAATCACGTGGAAAATCTATTAACATTTTTAAAATTGATCAAGAATTGACTTAGATATTGACATTCTAATTCAGCCCTTGAAGCTGTGGGCCTCATTCAATTGTGATTTGGCCAATTGAATAGGGCTCTATATAAGCACATAGCATATTTTTTACAAATGTTTTTAGTTAGTGAATTTCTATCCGAGGTCTTCACTAACTAAAAACTTCTGTAAAAAATATGCTCTGTGCTTATATAGAGCCCTATTCGATTGGCCAAATCGCAATTGTATGAGGCCCTGTAACTGTAAAACATTGCTCCGATCAGGTTACTTGCTGCGCGCTACTATACATTATAAGTCTCAAAATCGCAAGTTACTTGCCTCCAATCACAAATCGCTATTAAATTGCTCAGATTTAGCCTTCCGCCAAGCCTGTAAATGGCTAAACTTGAACCACAGGTTACTAGTACCAAGGAAGTGTCACAAAGGGCTTACTTACAAATTGTAGCACTTGAAATGCAAATATAAATTAAATACAGCACTGTAAATTATGGGGAACACAATGGTGACATTAGAATTAAAAGCACAACATTCTCAAGCTCGCACATCGCCAAAATAAAATACTTTATTTCGTGTTTACTTTCCGTCCAAAGTCCTACGGGCTTCAACCTCCAAGCCAGTAGGACTGTGGAATCCAACCTCCATTTTTTTCTAAATTCTAAGGGCTTGAATAACAAGTTACGGGCTTGGAGGTAATTCAAGAGTCCGTAGGACTTTGGACGTAGATTAAACATGAAATAAAGTATTTGATTTTGGCAATGTGCGAGATTGATAATGTTGTTCTTTTAATTTTTAAATTTGCTTTTAAAATATATCTAAGTAGTTACAATTAACCAGTCACTGAAAGCTTCTGCACCTGAATCTAATTAATTAATCATTGTTCCGCACAGTACAGAGTTCATTACTCATTCAGACACAGTTAACACACTGAAACAGCCTGACTTCAACTGTTCATCACTCCACCAATACAGCATCAATTTTGCCAATTGAAACACTTTTTCACTATGGTTTTTCACCCTCTATCAGTCCTTTCCATTTTTACCACCAGTTCACCACCATACCGCCAGCAGTGGCAACGGCAGTGGCAGAGACCAACAGCTAGTTGTCGCTGCCGATATTTCAGTATTTTATCATATCATAGCATATGGGTTAGCGTGAGGTTTAGGGTAAGGATTAGGGTTACAGTTAGTTTAAGGGTTAGGGTAACCTTCCAAGGTTACAACTTCTCTAAAATATCGTCAGCGCTGCAAAACATCAGTAGCGCCATCTAACAGCTCCTTTCTACAACTGCTGATGCCACTGCCAGCGCAGTGATAAAGGGAAAGACCCCCCTCTATCTAATGGTGCTAAGTACAAATAGGTGACTTGTGTGGTCCTTTAAGTGGATATGGCACAATGTTGTTCATCTAACAACCTCCAAAATGTCCCCATAAAAAAGCCTTGTAAAGCTAATACATTAGTTCTCAAGCTTTTTCTTCGATGGGCCATTTAAACATTTCTGAGTTTATTGGAGGACCATCTAGATATAGCTTAATTAACCATTTAGTGTTTTTGGCATGCTATGGGCCTCATTCTTTTTGCAAATCGGTGATTACTTGCAATTGGGTTACGACCCTGCGTAGTGCTACATCTACACTGATATTCAATTGGCCGGCGCAGCAAGGACGTCCCCTTTCCTGCTAATCGCAAACGATGCTATTGGTTGTAAGCATTTTTTTTACGGAAGTTTTTAGTTAGTGAACTTCTATCCAAAAGCAAGGTCTTCACTAGCTAAAAGCTTCTGTAAAAGAAAATATGCTGTCTGCTTATATAGAGCCCTATTTAATTGGCCAAATGGCAATTGAATGAGGCCCGTTGTCTTGTTTGATGGATACAAGCATCAATTCAATAACCTAAACAGCCATCAAATATTATAGGCAACACAGATCAAACATGAAGATTTCTACTAGAGCTGTTACAAGAACATTCTCACCCATCTTGGAATAAGTGAACATTCTATCCCCAGCACCACTATAATATACTACAAGTGCTATACATCTGATTAATTAATAATATTGCAATAAAATATTTAATTAAATTTATTGAAAAAAAAAATTATAGTAGCATGACCAAAAAATGTTCAGGAAATATAAAAAATAGTATTTTTACTACTTTGACCACTTACTGAGCTATTTCACAGTAACTCAGTACAGTCTATTATAGAATTTGCTTGGTTCAGTACTCATTATAACTCATGTATTTGTATAGTTGTTATTCGTAAATTGTAGTTATTATAAAAAGCTCAAGGCTGTAAATGTAAGCCACGTTCTTTTTCGTATATGCTTTAAAGTCTATCATTCCTGAATAGACTTGTCTATTTTTCTGTCAAGCTGTTAAAAACTGTAATTTTATCTTTGTGGAACACTGATATTTGAACAGAAATCACAGCCTCATACAAACAGTAAAAATAATGTAATTTTTTTATAAAAAGTACATTTCCAAAATAGAACATTTACTTTCTAATTTAATTTAGTCAGTCTTCAAGAGTTAAAAAAAAACTAGCAGATTTGAATTTTATTTCATCAAAACCACTCTCCTCAGTAATTTTGATAAATCAATTTTAAATTAGTGTAATATATTTTCTTTGTAGAACACCAATGTCTTATTTTATATTATTGATTAGTAAATAACCATTGTTTAGCAGTTTTCTAAGACACTGATAATCCATGGTGATTACAACACAATGTTTTTGTATATTTCTATATTTAAAGGTTTAATACATTTGTATTATGCAAAACTAGAGTCTTTAGGTAATATTCAATTAATATAAAATTCGGAAATCATTTTAAAAATAAGAATAAGAGAATGTGGGATTAAGTAAATAATGGATTTCAAAGGTTGTTTGAGCTGAAATAGAAGTATGCAAAAAAAAATGCATTATATTTCTTAAAAGAAGTGGAATAAGGATCAAAAACCAACAGCATTGATACATGCCAAGAACTGTGTTGACATTGCATTTCTTGGTTTTCCTGTTTCAAATAGAATTGCAAATGTAAACATACAAAGGTAAGGGACCTGCCACCACTCATTATAATAACAGAGATTATCATAGTGTCATAGTTAATAAGTACATTAGGGAATAATGAGGCTTTTCTAAGTAAAGAAGATTGCAGATATAAGACAGATTGTCCTTGTAGAACAATCTGTAAAACAACTGTAGTTCCAGAAAAATGTCACTTGTTTGCGAAGCAAGTCACAAAGTAACAACCTTAGCGGCTGTGTATCCTATGAACACAAAAACATTTTCTGTAGAAAATCAGAATTTTGGAAGAAGAAAGTGTTCCACCTTGTCTCTGTTTCATCAGTACCTGAGAGTCCTGTAATGTTTATTTTGTAAAAAATGTGGCCACAGCAAATAAAGAAAAAAGACTTATTTTAATAACCAACTCAAATCCCACTAATTACTTGAATATCTATAACCCAGGTGCAAGTAGAGCAACAATAGAAGTTGCACACCTTTACATAAAATCAAATGCATTTTATTATTAATTATTCAATTATTTCAAAAATATGCAGTTTAAAAAATATATACAATCTGTTCCATTCACAAAATGTAAGTGACATCAATTTATTTTATAATTGTCACATCAATCATTATATATCATCATAAATCATTGGACATCAACACATGCAGAGATGATCTTTTTTATTTATTATGATCTACAATTTATACTTTTTCACCTACCCATTTTCATTGATCTTCAAACGGGATCTTCAAATGCTGCTGACACAGGCCCTCATTCAATTGCGATTTGGCCAATTGAATAGGGCTCTAAATAAGCACATAACATATTTTTTTTAAATACGTTTTTAGTTAGTAGGCATCTATCTAAAAGCAAGGTTTTCACTAACTAAAAACTTCTTTAAAAAAAATATGCTATGTGCTTATTTAGACCCCTATTCAATTGGCCAAATCGCAATTGAATGAGGGCCACAGTATTTCAATGGCTAGCACATCTAGTACTATAGACACATTGCATGCATAAGCTACAGGGGGTGACTCTTTGCAAGGAATGTTTGAAAGGTTCAGTGGGTAAAAATATGGTTTATTTTAATATTAAAAACAAAGAACAATCCATGTCCCTTTCATAAAAGCTCATCAACCTAAAACTTTTTTTCAGAGAAGCCTGTTACCTGCAACATTATTATCTACAATCTATGTCCTAAATATGCAAAATTAATATAAAGTTCATGTACCTTCTTATATACAGTGAATGTGACTATTAACTATGTGTTCATGTATGTAAGAATCCAAATCTCCCCAAACTGTTATAGGCTATGAATGCACACCAAATATTGTGTTCGCAAAGTTCTTGTTCTCTGTTACAAACATCAGCAATGAATGGGTTAATATATCTGACATGAATACCAAGTGGATCAGCATTACCATGGACATAAAGATGTCCTGGTGTGTTACAGTCCATGAGGTTACAGAGTCAGAAACGACTGAACGATGCAAAAAAAATGCTTAATGATGTAAACCTTTGTATTTTAAATCAATTACCGTACTTCTTTTTATAGCATTGCATTTTCAACTTGTTAATTAAATTATATTTATTTATGTAAAACCTAATATTAATGGTATTTAGATTGGAAAAAAAGTATTACAAGCCAAAAAGAACATATAACTAGCATTAAATGAAGATTGATAAGAGATTATCAGAAAAAAAAGTAAACTAGTAGCAGTAACTGAGCAGGGTTAACAAATATTTCAATTATATCTTTGTATGAGGAAAATTTAATACATTTCTGAGTATTTCTGTAGTTATTGTACACGCTTCCCAAGAAATTTTGCAGAAAAATTTACATTTTCCTCATATTTGTTACCCCTGCTCAGTTACTACTACTACTTTACTTTTTTCTGATAATCTCGAATTAATATTAATTTAATGCTTGTAGTGATATGTTCTTTTTGGCTTGTAATACTTTTTTTCCAATCTAAAGAAATACTAAGATTTTTTTTAATTATTTTTCACAAATGTTATACATTCCCCAAAGTCACTAAGCATGGCATTGGCTGTGGTGCAGATCACTGAAGACTGTTCAATAGAGACAATTTCCCTCACAGTTCTTTACCACCATTTAAAGCCGCTGTGATGTCTTAATAATCCTACCCCATTGTGTGAACTTACAAAACGCTGGACATAAAACTGTATTGTCGAAATGATTTATGGACCTCATTATTTAAATGTAAATCTCTAACAATACATAATGAAAGCCAGAAATATATTAATCGATCAATGATTTTTATAGTGTTCTAGCTAATCAAGACATACACATTAATCACATTAACTATATAATTAACGTAATGGTTAATTACATTTTGAATCTATAACTTAATTTTAGATAATAAATTAATCTGATCACAATCTCTTTGTGTGCACTTTATTTGTGTGATTTATTTGACATATTAGGCAGAGATAAAATGATCTAGCCACCTGAGACAATTTAAATGCATGTAAATTCAAACAATATATTGGCAATACAATTCTCAAAGGTTACACCTAAAATCTTTATACATTCAGATTGTATTCAAGTTTACTATAGTAAACTGAGCATCATGCTCTTATTACTAATGTAATTACTTCAGCTGACTGGTAGTTTTAATAAAGAAAGAATTAAGAATAATTGCTTAGACCAATATTAATCAAATATAAATCACTAATATAAAATCTCTAGAAATTTCAATTGAATTAAAAAATACGCTCTCAAGAATCCTCATAACAAAAAAACATTGTCAGTTATCAAGTGAGCAGTTGAAGGGATTTAGTTTCTTTACTCAGGTTTTTAATGGCTTAAAACTAAAATTGATTATAATTAGTGTAAAGCATTAATATTAAATCATTGATTATAATATATCAAATTGCAGAATTCTGAATATGAAACATCCTCAGAAGTATCCAAGAAACCTACCTAAAAGAAATTGAAGATATATGGTGGCACAAACAACTTGGTACCTTCCATAGTAACTCCCAGGTCCATGGAAATATTTAGCAATATCTGTTATGAATAACCTGCATAGTCCCAAAAGTTCAGGGGGGCCCTTCTAGGCACGACAAAATAAATTGTTGGAATTTCGAGAAAGAGTGATTCTGCTGAGTGGATGACATGAGGCCCAGTGTCATAGGCTGAGCCCCTGCAGAAGTGACTGCTTAGTCCTGATGGTAGATGGAACTGGGGAAGTGACAGTGTCCATATCCATCTGTATTATATGTCAGATAAAATACATCACCTCATATGTTTCATAAGTAATATAAATACCATTAAAATCTCTTAAAATTGTGAATGGATGTTCTCTAATTATCATGGTTATATGAATCAACTATAATAGTTGTCGTAATTGTCGGTAATGCTATCTTAAAATTATGGGCTTGCGCATGCGCAATGAGTGCCGAAGGACCAAAAGTTACGGGTTTGACAGAGGCTGCAATGAGCACCAAAGACTCTCATTGCGAGGCCCACAAGACTTTGAAAAAGGCTTGCAATGAGCGCTGAAGACGCTCATTGCCAGGGCCACTATGAGCGAGGCCCACAAGGCTTTGAAAATGGCTTGACATGAGCGCCAAAGGCGCTCATGGCGATGCCCGTGATCAGTGCCGAAGGTTGTAGGACGTAGGCCTTTGGCGTTCATCGTGAGGCACGCATGACTTTAGGCTTTAACGGACGCCATTTTTTTCAAGCCTGTAACTTGGAAGCTATGGGAAGACCACCAAAAGATGCCATTTAATTAGAAAATAAACTTACAACCTCACACACAGCACAGGGTGAGAGGCAGGGTGCCTGAAAGTGAGGTTGCAAGCTAATTTGATGTTTAATTGTTTTTTGGGAGATCTGAAATCGGCTAAGCAAGGAAAAGAATGGCGGCCGTAAAGCCATAATTGTTTTAAAAAAGGCTCACAACGAGGCCAAAGCCTGTAGGGCTTAGGGGATCATCGCGAGGCCTGCAAGACTATAAAAAAGGTGCGATCGGCGCTCAGCGCGAGACACTCAAGACTTGAAGAGGGAGCGGGAAGAGAAAGACAAAAGGGAGGGAGAGGGGGGATAAGGAGCAAAGAGACACAGGGGTGAAAGAGGAGGGGAAGAGGCACAGGGCAGGGAAAGGGGGCAAAGAGACAGCGGGAGGGAGAGAGGGGGAAACAGACACATGGAAGGGAGAGGGGGGAACAGACATAGGGGTCAGAGAGTGGGGAAAGGCAAGCAATCAGCGCTGAAGGCATGAAAGTGGCGGGTTGGACGACGACTGCAATGCGCTCATCGCCAGGCCCATAAAGTTGAGGGGAGAGGTTCTCAATGAGCGCCAAAGGCGAGGTCCGCAAGTTAGAGGGTGGAGAGCCTTGCATTGTGTAGCAGCATCGCCAGCCTTCAAATTTTATTGCAGTCATTTTTGACGGGCAAGTCACTAGTAGTAAAATAATTACAGACTTATCGACTACGTATATGCACTCTCTGTAGTTAAGTTTACATCCTGAAAAAGTATTTAGTAGCGTGAATGGAAGCTATTAAGTAACTATACACAGAAAAAAATCTAAAAGATATTAAAGAAACAAAAATATTAACTACGGTAATTATATAACAACTAATTTAATTATATAATAATGAATATAGTTACTGAATGTAATTGGGAAACTAAAAAACTAAATTTATCTAGGTAATAAGAACAAGAAGAAACTAGCAATCAAGCAATCTATCTAATATACAGTATGGGCCTCATTCAATTGCAATTTGCCCAATTGAATTGGACCCTAAATAAGCACATAACATATATTTTTTAAAGAATTTTTTAGTTAGTGAAACCTTTATTTTGGATAGATGCTTGCTACCAAAAAACGTCTTTAAAAATTATATATGTAATGTGGTTATTTAGGGCCCTATTCAATTGTGCAAATTGCAATTGAATGAGGGCCTATGTGTCTAAAGCACCACTTTTTTTAGGCTCAAAGACAGGGCTCTCCTTGCTTTGCTATGTTTTCATTTGTATTTACCTTTGCCTGGAACTTATCTTATGTACAGTGCTACGGAATATGTTGGCGCATTATATATGAACTATAATAATAATAATAAATACTATTTCACCTTATTATCATTGTAAATAAATAAAAATTAGAATAGAGCTGAGGAAGAGGAATAAAACACCCCCCACCCCATTATATTTTTTTCAGGGGAAATACACATTTATCAATTATACAATACTGAAATGTGAACTAATCATTTTTATATAATTTCTTATTGCCGAGGGATAGTGAAGACTGAGATCTGCAAAAGGAATTAATCCAGGTTCTTGTTCTCTCGGTATAGGGTTGCAAATTTTTTAATTCTATTATAATGAAGCCTGGGGCATCTTCCCTGTTTCTGTTTTTATTAAAATAAATAAAAAATAAGTATTAATACTTTAATAACCACCATTTCCTAAATATGTTATATTGCTTAGTTAAATATATTACATTAGGCTTGGTGTCAGTTGGTTAATGGTAACATAACCACAGAGCAGCAGAATATACCATATTGGTCCGAATATAAGCCGCACCTTTTTTCCGATTTTTGAGTTTGCGAGTTACGGGTGCGGCTTATATTCGCGAACGTAAAAAAAATCACTGCCTATTTGCAAACTTGCGAGTTACGTGTGCGGCTTCTATTCGCAAACGTAAAATTACTGCCGATTTGCACAATTGCGAGTTAAGGGTGCCGATTTGCGTGCTTGAGACTGCAGTATTGTAGCAATTGAATAGCGATTTAGGGTTTTAGTGAATCTAACATCCTGTAAGGCCTGTAACCTGCAAAAAAAGCTACAGTGCTAATTAGAAAGCCTGTCTCTTGCAATGGCTGATCACTTGGAGAGTCTTTTTCTCTCCAATTTTAAGGGTGCGGCTTATATTTGAGTACTATCTTTTTTTCTATTTTTTCCCCTTGAATTTTACAGGTGCTGCTTATATGCGGGTGCGGCTTATATTCGGACCAATACGGTATGTATTTAATTAGTTATAAATACATCCATGTGTACTGTTAAATACATTTTATGACCGTCAGTGTCTGAATTTCTTACACCACTTTGTTACTGTAGATAGATCACAGAGAGGCTGGTGTTTTATATGTGTTAGGAAAATTATGCAATGGAGTTTTTCTTTTGTGCAGTGTTCATTTGTTTGAAGCTTGTAAAAAAAACTAGAGTCAATCGAGAATTGTACAATAAATACTTGTTAAAAAACAAGTATTGATAACTCATTATTAAAGGCTTAATTATATGTTTTTCTATTACCAGATGTAGATGAAGAGTAATGTGTCAATTCCAGTTTTTCATTAAGAAAGTTGTTGCTATAGTGAGACTGTGCAGACTAAAAATAATATAAAAGGACAAGCTCACTAAAGTTCAAAGTGTTAGCCACTATCTTAATGATAACAATGTGATTATTCTTGTAATGTTATTTTTCAACATTTTAAACTGTTAGTTATAAATATAAATCAATGGGGAAAGGTTAAGTTATGTTTTGCAGTGCCCACAAAACATAATTAGAAGGGTTTGGCAGTACAGGTAGGGTTCAACCCTACCAAACAGTAGTCCCACCCATAGGCTTCTAGTCCTCAACGCTTAAGGCCAGGGATGGGGACTTGGAAGGGGAACACAGTTTTAGTAAACATGAGCATTTTTTTTGTAGTGGGGGATTAAGAAGGGAGCAAGCCTCTAAATTTTTAATAAAATCTTCTGGGACCAAAATCTGGTTATCAGAAAGTGCATCAATTAATGACTAACAATTAATCTGAATATTACAAAAATCAGAGGAGATCTAAAAAGGTTGAACTTGATAGACTACACATTTTTTTAACCTCAATTTCTATGCATTAAATCTATTTTCATAACAACTAAGGTCACATAAAAACTAGTGGTTCAATGTTCTACTAGAAATTTGACCTTGGAAAACTTTTCAAACTGCTATATGGAGTAATGTGATAATCACTGCTTGCTATAGTAGCCTTTTTAATGGCTAAGATTCCCACTAAGGGATCAATTTAACATACCAACAATAAAACATGTATAGTGGGCTTTCTGAAGCTATGATCATTAGCAATGATTTTGCTTTGGGCCAGTTAAACCATTTAGCTGGATTTATGTGATAAAGCCAGTAAGAGAGGAGATTGTTAGCTGTACTCCTTAGAAGCAAATTGAAGCTACACAGATTACTGCAAAACATCTAGAGGTTAGTTTGAATAGCATATACATGTAGAAAAAACATTAATCCCTTAATGTATCACATATAAAATTCTTCAAACTATGAATCGTCCTCATGCTTCTAACCCTTAACTCGCAGCACTTTTTCCTACGCTTCCTCAAAACACTAACAACACAACCCTGCATTGTTAACTCGCAGCACTTTCCCTACGGCGCCTTAAAACTCCATACAAAACTCCCACACACAACTTAACTTGCAGCTATTTACTCCTACGGTTCTTCAAACAAACCCACAAAACTCCCACACACAAACCTCAAGTCGCAGCACTTACTCCTAAGGCGCCACACACCACCGGACTTAGCCGATCTTATAAAAAAAAAAAACAATTACGACTCCAAAAAGTAAAAATACGAACTTAACGGCCGAGACGCGCAAACCAAAAACAAGTAAAAACACACTTAATGCACCCGAAAAAAATACAAACACATCACACAGAGCATGGGGCAACAACCAGGACGTCTGTGAGTGAGATGGAATGCAAATTTAACTTGAAAATCGCCTAAGCGAGGAAAAAAATGTCCGCCGAAAAAAATGAAAATGAGGCTACACAACTGTGAAGCGTGCAAAACATAGCCAGACACGTAGCAGTTTGACAAGGCACATACAAGGTACTACAACACACTGTTACTAAAGACGGAAAATTCTTCAGACGCGCGTAACACATACAATATCGCCGCCATTTTACAACCAGTCTAAACTAATTAAAAAAATATTAATGAAAAAAATCACATTACTACATTTTGCAATACCTGGACTTTATCAATATATTAATCATTAGCCATTTGAAATATGTTTATTAATTAATTAATTATTTTTTTATGTGCATTCATTTTCAATCATGAATTATTAGTTATTTAAACATTTTTATACAATTATCACTATCTTTACTTTATGATGACATTATTGATTAACTCTTTATAATATATTTAGTAATTGATTAATTACAAATGTTCATTCATTAATTAATAATGTATTATTATTAATAATAAGAAAGTTAATAAAAAATTGATCATAAAATATGTATATTTAGCACTGGACTTACATTTTGGGGTTGATGCTCAACTATTAATGTTCATTTATTACTTTATTATATGTTCATAATAACAAAAAAAATATTTAAATATATATTTTACAGTGGACTTACATTTCGTGGTTGCTGCTCAACTATTAATGTTCATTAATGACTTCATTGATCATTCATAGAACAATTTTTTTTGGCAAAATGCATGAAAACATATGTACATTTTGCACTGCACTTACATTTCAGTGTTGCTGCTTAATTATTACCTTGCCATTATATTTATGTTTTCAGCCTTCATTATTAATGCAATTGTTTTTGTGTGTTGATGCTTAATTATTAATGTTAATGATTAATTTTTTAATTTAATAAAGATTTCAAAATTAAATGTGATAAAATGCATCACACAATAGGTAGATTTTACAGTGTAATCATATTTATATGTTGCTGCTCATTGTCTCAAAGGAATAGGATCCTCAAACCGCTTAAATATTGACATCACTTTCTTACATTTTAGAGTGCATTTCCTTATATTTTGCATCTATGCCAATTAAACATCATACAAACAATAGCAATGCTTTTTATTGTATTTCCCAGTTTGATCATCTGGGCACCTGACTACACAGAGGGGCATTTGCAGCATTTGATGGGCAATCAGATCACCTTCACAGGTATATCATTTTTTAATATTTAAATTTATTTTAGTAGATGCATGTATGACAAGGACAAGTACTTTCAATGATTCATACATTCATTCAAACAAAAAATGAAATATGATTTTTACATCTTTTGACAGATTTCTCACGTCTCCACCTGCCTGAACACAGTGCTACTGTTCTCTTATGCGCCCAAAACACTATTACCACAGATGAATATCTATATAAGGTGTATATAGTTTCTCCTTTCTCTCCCTATGTATCTCCCATAGCTAGATTTCCTAAGCTTTCTTACTACTAGAAAGTGGTTGTAACACACAGTATATGATTGGCAAAGTTCTATAATTAATCCAAAAGGATAGTTATAATATTATAATGCTGTGCTTGTTCATGTGGGATAGAGCAATTTCATCTAGGGGGTATTATTAAGAGATTGCATTGGAAGGGGGCGAAGAGCAGAGCACCATGCGTCTATATGCGTGCCACTCCGCCTACGCCTGACGCGTTTTGACGTCACAGAGGACGTCTTTCTCAAAGGGCAAACAGGGGAGTGGACTCTGTATGAGGTTTTTATACACAGCGGTTGCTAAGGCAACCATAAGCATTGAGAAGTGTTATGGATGCAGGTTAAGAAATAAAGGGACAAATTATGAGAAATACTCTAGTATACTTGTAGAAGATGTTACAGGGAGTGCAGAATTATTAGGCAAATGAGTATTTTGACCACATCATCCTCTTTATGCATGTTGTCTTACTCCAAGCTGTATAGGCTCGAAAGCCTACTACCAATTAAGCATATTAGGTGATGTGCATCTCTGTAATGAGAAGGGGTGTGGTCTAATGACATCAACACCCTATATCAGGTGTGCATAATTATTAGGCAACTTCCTTTCCTTTGGCAAAATGGGTCAAAAGAAGGACTTGACAGGCTCAGAAAAGTCAAAAATAGTGAGATATCTTGCAGAGGGATGCAGCACTCTTAAAATTGCAAAGCTTCTGAAGCGTGATCATCGAACAATCAAGCGTTTCATTCAAAATAGTCAACAGGGTCGCAAGAAGCGTGTGAAAAACCAAGGTGCAAAATAACTGCCCATGAACTGAGAAAAGTCAAGCATGCAGCTGCCACGATGCCACTTGCCACCAGTTTGGCCATATTTCAGAGCTGCAACATTACGGGAGTGCCCAAAAGCACAAGGTGTGCAATACTCAGAGACATGGCCAAGGTAAGAAAGGCTAAAAGACGACCACCACTGAACAAGACACACAAGCTGAAACGTCAAGACTGGGCCAAGAAATATCTCAAGACTGATTTTTCTAAGGTTTTATGGACTGATGAAATGAGAGTGAGTCTTGATGGGCCAGATGGATGGGCCCGTGGCTGGATTGGTAAAGGGCAGAGAGCTCCAGTCCGACTCAGACGCCAGCAAGGTGGAGGTGGAGTACTGGTTTGGGCTGGTATCATCAAAGATGAGCTTGTGGGGCCTTTTCGGGTTGAGGATGGAGTCAAGCTCAACTCCTAGTCCTACTGCCAGTTCCTGGAAGAAACCTTCTTCAAGCAGTGGTACAGGAAGAAGTCTGCATCCTTCAAGAAAAACATGATTTTCATGCAGGACAATGCTCCATCACACGCGTCCAAGTACTCCACAGCGTGGCTGGCAAGAAAGGGTATAAAAGAAGAAAATCTAATGACATGGCCTCCTTATTCACCTGATCTGAACCCTATTGAGAACCTGTGGTCCATCATCAAATGTGAGATTTACAAGGAGGGAAAACAGTACACCTCTCTGAACAGTGTCTGGGAGGCTGTGGTTGCTGCTGCATGCAATGTTGATGGTGAACAGATCAAAACACTGACAGAATCCATGGATGGCAGCCTTTTGAGTGTCCTTGCAAAGAAAGGTGGCTATATTGGTCACTGATTTGTTTTTGTTTTGTTTTTGAATGTCAGAAATTTATATTTGTGAATGTTGAGATGTTATATTGGTTTCACTGGTAAAAATAAATAATTGAAATGGGTATATATTTGTTTTTTGTTAAGTTGCCTAATAATTATGCACAGTAATAGTCACCTGCACACACAGATATCCCCCTAAAATAGGTAAAACTAAAAACAAACTAAAAACTACTTCCAAAAATATTCAGCTTTGATATTAATGAGTTTTTTGGGTTCATTGAGAACATGGTTGTTGTTCAATAATAAAATTAATCCTCAAAAATACAACTTGCCTAATAATTCTGCACTCTCTGTATAGATGCAAATTTGAGAGATAAATAAAGGGCAAAGTAAGGTCAGTTGATCAAAGACTGAGCTTAAACCAGGTAAGAATAATGGTATGTAAAAGGGATATACAGAAGAACTGCCAAATAAGGAAAAAACATAATATACACAAAAATAGATGGAAATAATATGTTAAATGCTATAGGTGATTATTAATAAAAAAAATGTATGGCAAACATTACTTTATGTGAACTATTGATAAAGAGAGATGGTCCTGAATATAAATACAAAGGAAAAAATAAAAAGGTCCTGTGAAGAGGTGCACTCATAGGTAATCTAAAAATAATAAAATCAGTTTTGCAAAAAGGTTAAACAAATGGTACCTGTATCAGATGCAACTACACAAATAAAGTGCACAAATAAAGTGACAAATATAGAACAATAATAAAAAAACTGATATTATAATCCCCATTAAAAAAATATAATAAAATGAATAGGGATAACCAGTTTGCCTGGGTGACTAGTTATTCCACTGTGAATCAAATAAAAATGGACATAACCTCAAGAAATAAAAATTATACTTTCTAGTGATTATAGTGGCTATCCTTTGGATAGATTCTCACTTGGATAACTCTATTTCCATGTATATATCCCATTTTAGATTTTTCTCCCAATTTTTAGTTATATAACAACACTCAAGAAAAATATTTTAATTGAATGTTGCATAATCCAATATTTTGTTTTTTCCAATCATAACACAGTTTCTAAATGAAGGCTGTAAAGTTAAAACCCTCATTCAGGCCATGAGGAGAAAGGGCCTTCAATTTGTAGATCCAACAAGCTTTTCATTGAAGGAGTTTACGGTCAATGTATCCCTGTCTTTGATTCATGATGACTTTATCAATAGCAAAAAATAATAGAACCTTGCTTTGATTTTTATGATAAAGTCTGACATGCCGTGCAATGGGGGTATCAAGCATATGTTTTATACTTAGTACATGTTCCCCTATCCTACGTCGTAGCTGGCGGACAGTTTTACCAACATAGATCTTCTTACAAATGCATACTGCTACATACACTACACCTGTGGAACAGCAGTTGAAGAAATCTCTGATCTCATATTTGATATTTGTTGTTGGATGTTAAAAGACTTTTGTAGGAATGATGTAACTACAATATTTGCATCTGCCACATCTAAAATAGCCTGATGGAGGTTTTAGCCACGTATTGTTCTGTCCTTTTTCTTTAAAGATACTATGTACCAAAATGTCTTTAAGGTTTTTACCTCTGCGGTATGTGACTGAGATACTAGGTGTTACTACATCAATGGGGTGTTCAACACCTTTTAAAAGGTGCCAATGTTTAGCAAGTGACTCTTTCACAATTTGGGAATCATATCAAAAGGTCATGATGCAGCGGATGGGATTGGGATCTTGTGAGATGTTTTTAGACAATTTTTTCCATGTAGCAGATCAGTTCTATTGCAATTCCAAGCATACTTAAATGCTGTTTGAAGGCAATTTTTAGAAAAACCTCTTTCTTTGAATATTATTCTCAATTTGTCTGCCTCTATTTTGAACTCCTTGTCTGTGCTGCAGTTCCTTCTAATACGAAGGTATTGGCCTTTTGGTATTCCTCTCTTAAGAGGTTTAAAGTGTTGGCTTTCCCACTTCAATAAAGTGTTAGTGGCAGTGTCCTTTCTATATGTGGTTGTGGAAATTTTGCTACTCTCATCTTTATTGATCATTAAGTCAAGAAATGTGATTTTAGAGTCATTAATCTCATGTGTAAATCTGAAGCCTAGTGAATTGATGTTAAGCTTCACCATAAATTCCTCAAACTTACTTTTTGTACCTGTCCATACCAGCAGGATATCATCTATGTAGCGCCTCCACACTAGTATTAAATCAGTGTATTCAGAGAGAGAATCATTAAAAATTTGTTTTTCTTCCCACCACCCCAAGAGTAAGTTGGCATAACTTGGGGTGCATGAAGTACCCATGGCTGTTCCTTTAATTTGGTGGTACCATTTCCCATTATAGGTGAAATAATTATGTTTAAGGACATAGTCTAACAAGGCTAGAAGGAATTCATTACATTTTTGAAAATGTGTGCCTTTACTTTGTAAAAAGAACTTTGTTGCTTCAATACCTTCCTTATGAGGAATACTGCTATAAAGGGCTTCTACGTCCACAGTTGCCAAATACGAGTTAGTAGGTATCGTGTGATCCTCAAGTTGTTTTAAGATGTCATTTGTATCTTTTACAAATGATGGTAGTGTTTCAACCATATTTTTTAGATGGTAGTCTAAAAACAGACTAGATTTATGGGATAGATTATCAGTTCCTGACACAATAGGCTTGCCCGGGATAGGGGTCACTTTTTTATGAATTTTTGGTAGAGTGTAAAAGGTGGAAATAGTGGAATGTTTTGATAGGAGATACTGATGTGTTTGATCATCAATGAGGCCTTCAGTTTTGGCTTGATCCAAAATACATTTAAGTGACTTTTTGTATTCTGGAGTTGGATTCCTTTCAATGATTTCATATGTGTTTTTATCATTTAGGATTTTTTTGCACATTAAATTGTACTCTGTATTGTCCATTACAACTATGTTGCTACCTTTATCTGCAGATTTTATCTGTATATCTTTACATTTTCTTAATTAATATTCACTTCTTGTTAGATTGTAACTTTGGGTATTTTCAGGAGTAAAGGAACTTTTATTTTTCCAGGTTTACATTTTTTCCCCTTGTTTGGGGTTATTTTCCTCTAGAAGTGATAACATGGTATGAAATGCTTCTATATCATCTGCTCCTAAACTTTAGTGGAGTGCGATCATGTAAGTCTGAGTTGTCATAATCAGAAGAACTCATATCAGAATGGCTATACAGGGGTAGGCCTGTTGGAAATCTTCTCTCAAGATTTTTCCTGACTTGAAATCATCTTGATCTCTAAGGAACTTTCTTTTTTTCCTTTCTTTAAGATCTTTTTTGAATTTTTCTATGTTATCATTTAATCTTGTACTGTAACTGTCATATTCAGGTGTTTCATTAAGCTTGTTAAAGTCTTGCTGATACAAAGCCACCTTTGGTTTCAAGGTTTCTAGGTTGGTTTGTTCTGTTTCAACAATCAATTCAATTAAATCATGTGAACATTTCAACAAAATGTCTTTCCATTTTTCAACAAATTTCTCATTGGCAAGGTTTGTAGCTGGAATGACATTGACTCTTAGTCCTCTAGGGACAATATGATGTTTTAAGTAGTTTTGTAAACTACTAATCTCCCATATTATTTTGACTTGTTTTTTAGCATTTTTCATCATTTCACTAAATGTTTTTTTGATGTCCTTATTAGCCTCAGGTATAGTCTGTGTCTTAGAAATTAAACTATCATCTGCTTCTTTTTGAAGTGAATCTATATTATTTAGTGTAAAACAGGCCATATTTAACTCTTTCCTCCTTCACCAATAAAATCTTCTCCTGCAAGAAGTAACACTGATTATTGATAAAAAAACTAAAAGTTATTTAAAGTCTTAAAGTTATATCCATGTAGTGGATTAAACCACAAATTAATTAACTCTAGATGAAATTGGATTTATCAAATCCCATGAGTGTTTTCCACTCTAGTATTAGTATACCATATCACAAAAATATTATATAGCAGAATATGGGAAAAATAACATATATTTTCACAATTTATTAGGTACTTGTACCTCACAACGACGATTAAAAGATTAAAACCAAGGAAAGGAAGGGTAAACTAAAAACAATGCCTTCCATATGGCCTAAAGAACCCAAATCAGAGGATAATCAATATCTCATATATTTAGTCAATTTTTTAAGGTTTCTATAGTGCTGCTATTCTCTTATAGGCCCAAAACACTATTACCATAGATGAATATTTATATAAGGTATATATAGTTTCTCAAAGCAAGGTTCTATCATTTTTTGCTATTGATAAAGTCATCATGAATCAAAGACAGGGAGACATTGACCGTAAACTCCTTCAATGCGAAGCTCGTTGGATCTACAAATTGAAGGCCCTTTCTCCTCATGGCCTGAAGGAGGGTTTTAACTTTACGGCCTTCATTTCGAAACTGTGTTATGATTGGAAAAGGCAAAATATTGGATTATGCAACATTCAATTAAAATATTTTTGTTGAGTGTTGTTATATATCTAAAAATTGGGAGAAAAATCTAAAATGGGATATATATGGAAATAGAGTTATCCAAGTGAGAATCTATCCAAAGGATAGCCAATATCATCACTAGAAAGTATATTTTTTATTTCTTGAGGTTATGTCCATTTTTATTTGATTCACAATGGAATAACTATAAGTTACCCAGGCGAACTGGTTATCCCTATTCATTTTATTATATTTTTTTATTGGGGATTATAATATCAGTTTGTTATTATTGTTCCATATGTGTCACTTTATTTGTGCACTTTCAATGTAGTTGCATCTGATACAGGTACCATTTGTTTAATCTTATTGCAACACTGATTTTCTTATTTTTAGATCACCTATGAGTGCACCTCTTCACAGGACCTTTATTTATTTTTTCCTTTGTATTTATATTCAGGTCCATCTCTCTTTATCAATAGTTAACATAAAGTAATTTTTGCCGTAAATTATTTTAATTAAGAATCACCTATAGCATTTAACACATTATTTCAATACATTTTTGTGTATATTTGCTTTTTTCTTATTTGGCAGTTCTTCTATATATCCATTTTATATACCATTATTCTTACCTGGTTTAAGCTCAGTCTTTGATCTACTGACCTTACTTTGCCCTTTATTTATCTCTCAAATTTGCATCTATAGCATCTTCTACAAGTATACTAGAGTATTTCTCATAATTTGCCCCTTTATTTCTTAACCTGCATCTATAACACTTCTCAATGCTTATGGTTGCCTTAGAAACCGCTGTGTATAAAAACCTCATACACCACTCCCCTGTTTGCCCTTTGAGAAAGACGTCCGCTGTGACATCGAAACGAGTCAGGCGTAGGCGGAGCGTCATATGCGGCCCACAGTAGCACGCATATAGACGCATGGTGCTCTGCTCTTCGCGCTCTTCCAATGCAATCTCTTAATAATACCCCCTAGAATCCTAGATGAAATTGCTCTATCCCACATGAACAAGCACAGAATTATAATATTATAACTATCCTTTTGGATTAATTATAGAACTTTGCCAATCATATACTGTGTGTTACAACCATTTTCTAATAGTAAGAACGTTCATGAAATAGAATCATTCAGGCTAGAATCGGCATCTATGGGAGATACATAGGGAGAGAAAGGAGAAACTATATATACCTTATATAGATATTCATCTATGGTAATAGTGTTTTGGGCGCATAAGAGAACAGTAGCACTTTGGAATCCTTTAAAAATTGACTAAATATATGAGATATTGATTATCCTACTAATTTGGGTTCTTTAGGCCATATGGAAGGCATTGTTTTTAGTTTACCCTTCCTTTCCTTGGTTTTAATCTTTTAATCGTCGTTGTGAGGTACAAGTACCTAATAAATTGTAAAAATATATGTTATTTTTCCCATATTCTGCTATATAACATTTTTGTCATATCTTTATTTATTGATTAATTATGCATCATATCTTCATTTATTCATTAATTTATGTAGTACCAAAAAAAAAAGCCTTTCACGCCAATCTATACTTTGCTCATAACTATTTCTGCTTGTCCTCTTTACGAAAACATGTTTACAGGTTTAGATTTTGCAGTCATAAAACTTTTACATTCTTTTATTCATGTGTATTCTTTCATTCATTAATTCATCATTATGTTACTGCTCATTGTCTAGCAGGGATAGGACCATAGAAGCAGTTAAATATTTAATTTCATGTTTTATATTAGGTCACTTTTTAACATTTTAAAATGCTTTTAACATATATTTATGATTAGGATGTACGTTTACTATGTATGTCAATTAAAATGCATATTTTAAAAATCTTTATATGTAATTTGTGATCCATCATCTCTGCACCTCCCTGAACACACAGAGTGGCGTCTGCAGTATTTCAGTTGATATGACATCTAATTGACAGTTATCATTCTTGATGACATTATTTATAAAAACAGGATTAACACCCTTATTAAATTGCAAGTTGCCCTATTAAATAGAGCTCTGTATAACCACACAGCATATTTACCACACAACTACTTACTTACTGAAGACCTTGCTTATGGATAGAAGATAACTAACTACAAACTTACATAACCAAAATATGTTATGTGGTTATATAGAGCACTATTCAATTCGTTAAATCGCAATTTAATACGTCTCTAACTGTTTTTTCATCAACATTATTTACAGGTTGTCATTCATTAAAAAATACATATATGAAAACACACTTATCTTTACATGAATGAAAATGACACTTCAGATATTTATTCATGTCAATCTATAGTTTGCTAATAGCTCTTTGGCGTAGCCCTTCTTTAGGAACACATGATTACCTGTTTATGGTTTTGCATTCATGATAGAGATAGACAGATAGAGAGAGACACACACAGACACACACTCACACACAGACACACACACACACACAGAGACAGAAACACACAGAGCGACACACACACACACACACAGTGACACACACACACAGAGACACACACACACAGACACACACAGACACATACACAGAGACAGACACACAGAGACAGACACAGAGAGACACACACAGAAAGACACACAGACACACACAGAGACACACACACCCAGAGAGACAGACAACCAGAGGCAGACACCCAGAGAGACAGACAGACAGAGACAGATTACCATTATTTTTTTTAGAAATATATGACAGGTTAAAAAATATGTATAATAAAACAAATGCAATTCTTACACCTCTATTTCCAATAACAGATTACAATGGCAGACAATGCAGAAGATAAGAAAGAATATAAAAGAAGAATGGCAAGGGAAAGGAAGCACAGATGGAGAGATGCACAGACCCCTGAGAGTTCACAACTTTTAAGAGAAGAAGATCGACAGAGACTTCTAAATAAAAGAAAGAAAAAAAAAGCACAAAATGAGTCTGCTGGAGATTCAAAGAAAAGAAAAAGTAAACAAAAAAATGTCTGTAAAACATTCTCTAATAACGCTATTTTGCCTCCTGAACCCAATGTTGATAGAGATGACACCAATGTAGATATAGAACGTTCAACTGAGATCTGTATTGAGGAAGGTCATGATAGTCCTTTATTTAGAGCACTAACAGTAGACACTCATTATTGTGGATTAATGAATGTGGTTTGTCAGTTTTGTGGGGCCTTTCATTTTCTCAAGGAAAGGCCAACGGACGGAGACTTTATTAGTTGCTGTCAGAAAGGAAAGGTAAGACTTCCACAAAGACACACATTTCCAGATTACATACAATGTATAACGAGTGATCCAACATTTCCAAATTAACCAATAAAAAAAAAACATAAGGTCTTATAACAGCGCAATTTCATTTGCTTCAATGGGTTCAACATTAGCCGAAAATGTCCCAGAACATGGTCCTTGCTGTTTTAAAGTCCAAGGACAAATATACCACCCGACTTCACATTTACACCCTGAATCAGGAAAACAAAGGACATTTGCACAGTTATATGTCCTTGATACAATGAAAGCTGTTGAACAACGAATGATGCTTTCTGAAAATAAACAATGCTTACCCATAGTCTTTGAACAGCTTTATAACATTATGGCCAACAACCCATATAGTAAAGCATACAAAAAAAATAGCTGAGGTTGAAAAAGAACAACTGGCACATGTGCAAAGACATAAATTGCCAATGCCAAGAGTAAATATGTTTCTCAAAAGAGATCGCCATACTGATCAAAGACGGTATAAATTACCAACAGCAAATGAGGTTGCCATGGTATTTAAAATGATGATGGGGAACCACCATTTGAGCGGGATATTAGAATATAGCCACGCAATCAAGAACAACCTTTTATAAACATAAATATTTTCAGCAGTAATTTGGATCCTATGACATATGCCAGGCAACCAAAATTACAGTTGCAATGTTATCCCAATAGTAAAGTTTGTGTTAGTAACAATATTTCCATGCTTGAATATAAAGTGGCACAACTGCTATCCGGGATCATTATAATCCTATTTTATGCGGGTGTAACCTCACACAACAATGGATTATTGATTCCTATCTACAAGTCAAAGCAAATAATCTACATTTAGTAAAATTTCAACAAAACAAGCTTTGAGTAGAACAATATTGTGGATTGATGGATTATGTCACTGAATTGGCTGCAAAAAGAGACATTCCGGCTGGACGAGCAATGATTTTGCCATCCTCTTTCCAAGGATCTCCTTGTAATATGCGAGAAAGATACAATGATGTCATGGCTATTGTCACTAAATTTGGCAAACCAGTTTATTCATTACATTTACATGTAATCCACAATGGCCAGAGATCAAAGAAAATGTACTGCTTTGACAAATTACTTCTGACTGATCAGATTTGTTGGCAAGAGTATTCAAAATAAAACTCAATTCATTAATTCATGATATAACTAAAGCAGACTTATTTGGAAAATGTGTGGCTTTTATTTATACCACTGAATTTCAAAAAAGAGGCTTGCCACATGCACATATTCTTTTAATCTTGCAAGAAAAAGATAAATTGAATACGGCAGACAGAGTGGATTCAGTAATTACTGCTGAACTGCCACATCCAGAGAAAAATGCCAAACTTTATGAGATTGTAACTCATAGAATGATACATGGGCCATGTGGAGAGATCAATCCAAATTCACCATGTATGGAAAATAAAAAATGCATAAAAGAGTTTCCAAAACAATTTCAAATGCAGACTTATGTCAATTGTGATTGATACCCTTTGTATAAAAGAAAAGAAGGACAAACAGCTATTATACGTGGCCAAAAGGTCGATAATAGATATGTGGTTCCATACAATCCACATTTGCTGTGAAAGCTTGCACTTCTATCAAATCCATCAAATATGTGTATAAATATATAAAGTGGATATAAAAAGTCTACACACCCCTGTTAAAATGTCAGGTTTCTGTGCTGTAAAAATATGAGACAAAGATAAATCATTTCAGAACTTTTTCCACCTTTAATGTGACCTATAAACTGTACAACTCAAATGAAAAACAAACTGAAATCTTTTAGGTAGAGGGAAGAAAAAATATAAAAATAAAATAATATGGTTGCAAGTATGCACACCCTTAAACTAATACTTTGTTGAAGAAAATTTTGATTTTATTATAGCACTCAGTCTTTTTGGGTATGAGTCTATCAGCATGGCACATTTTGACTTGGCAAGATTTGCCCGCTCTTCTTTGCAAAAACAATCCAAATCTGTCAGATCACCCCACAGATTATCAATCGGATTTAGGTCTGGGCTCTGGCTGGGCCATTCCAAAACTTTAATCTTCTTCTGGTGAAGCCATTCCTTTGTTGATTTGGATGTATGCCAATATTGACTCGTATTTGGATCTGTTCATAATTTCCTCTATCTTAACTAAGGCCCCAGTTCCAGCTGAAGAAAAACAGCCCCAAAAGCATGATGCTGCCACCACCATGCTTCACTGTGGGTATGGTGTTCTTTTGGTGATGTGCAGTTTTGTTTTTGCGGCAAACATATCTTTTGGAATTATGGAATTATGGCCAAAAAATTCAACCTTGGTTTCATCAGACCATAACACCTTTTCCCACATGCTTTTGGGAGACTTCAGATGTGTTTTTGCAAAATGTAGCCTGGCTTGGATGTTTTTCTTCATAAGAAAAGGCTTTCGACTTGCCACTCTACCCCATAGCCCAGACATATGAAGAATACGGGAGATTGTTGTCACATGTACCACACAGCCAGTACTTGCCAGATATTCCTGCAGCTCCTTTAAGGTTGCTGTAGGCCTCTTGGTAGCCTCCCAGGACAGTTTTCTTCTCGTCTTTTCATCAATTTTGGAGGGAGCTCCAGTTCTTAGTAATGTCACTTTTGTGCCATATTTTCTCCACTTGATGACTGTCTTCACTGTGTTCCATGGTATATCTAATGCCTTGGAAATTCTTTTGTACCCTTCTCCTGACTGATACCTTTTAACAATGAGATCCCTCTGATGCTTTAGAAGCTCTCTGTGGACCATGGCTTTTGCCGTGGGACGCAACTAAGAAAATATCAGGAAAGATCAACTAGAGCAGCTGAACTTTATTTGTGGTTAATCAGAGGCACTTTAAATGATGGCAGGTGTATGCTGACTCCTATTTAACATGATTTGGAATGTGATTGCTTAATTCTGAACACAGCTACATCCCCAGTTATAAGAGGGTGTGCAGACTTATGCAACCACATTATTTTTATTTTTATTTTTCTTCCCTCCACTGAAAAGATTTCAGTTTTTTTTTTCAATTGAGTTGTACAGTTTATAGGTCACATTAGAGGTGGAAAAGTTCTGAAATGATTTATCTTTGTCTCATTTGTTTGCAGCACAGAAACCTGACATTTTAACAGGGGTGTGTAGACTTTTTATATCCACTGTTTATAAAGGATATGATGCAGCAACTGTTGTTGTGCAAGGTGCACAAAATGAAAAAGACAATCCAATTTTACATGGCGAACCTTCATCTTATTAGGTGCTCGCTATGTAAGTGCTCCAGAAGCATTGTGGAGTTGTCTCAAATTTGAGTTGCATGATCGGTCACATGCTGTGTACCGATTAGCTGTCCATTTGTACAAAGATATGAACATTTACGCACAGTCAATGACATAGTTTATGATACTTTCCAGTAAGCTGCAAGACATCAAAACTGTCTGACAGATGATACAGAATGGGAGACATGTCTCGAGGAAGCAGCACAGTGTCAAATGCCAAAGAAAATGAGAGAACAATTTGCCTTTATTTGCATCTTTTTCAATGTATCAGATGCATTAACTTTGTGGGAAACATTTAAATTACATATGTGTGAAGATTTCTTGCAACGTTACAATGAGACCATTGTACAATTGAAAGCATTGATGGAAATACAGGACATCTTTCTTTGTCATGGATTAAATTGTGCCAATTTTAATCTGCCTGATCCAGGACTTATAGATGAAATTAACTTTGATGAGTATGACACTGACATTGAATACCAAAAAACACAAGAAAAAATTGGAACTTTAAATGCATTGCAATTGGAAGCATTTAACGCCATCACAAATGCAAGAGAAGATGCTCAAACATCGTTATTTCTATTTGGATGGCCCTGATGGATCAGGAAGAACGTATCTATAGAATTTGTTGATGAGTTGCATTCGAGCACAGGGTCACTGCCGCACTTTTATTAGAAGGTGGTAGAACTGGACATAGTGGATTTAAACTGCCAGTTCCCATTCTGGAAACATCAGTGTCGGATATTCGAATGAATTCATTACAAGCAAAAAAATTGCACAAGAGTAAATTAATTATAATAGATGAGGCAACTATGATGTCATGTCATGCCCTGCAATGTATTGATCGATTATTAAAAGAAGTTATGGCTAATGATTTTCCATTTGGTGAAAAGGTGATGTTGTTAGGACGCGATTTCAGGTAAACATTACCTGTGGTGCCACATGGCAATCGGACTGACATTGTCGAAATGTGTATAAAAAGAAGTAAGCTGTGGAAAATATTTACACACCTTAAATTAGAAGTAAACATGAGATCTGATGGCCAAAATGGGACCAGATTTATTTTGAAGGATTTAAAGGATCATTTTATACATGCAGAAATTATGAGTGGTACCCATCAAGGTGAACCAGTTCTTATAACGAGAATTGATTTGGCTCCAAGTGAGAGTGGATTGCCTTTTGTCCTTCAAAGGAGACAATTTCCCATTATCATGGCATTTGCCATGACCATCAATAAATCCCAAGGACAAACTTTTAAGTCTGTGGGTATTTTTTTGAAGGAACCTGTGTTTGCACATGGTCAACTATATGTTTCATTTTCAAGATGCAATAATCCAGAGGAAATTAAAGTACATGTTGAAGAAAACCCAAGTCAGGGTGATTTATTGGAAGATGGATGCGTTTTTACCAAAAACATTGTGTACTATGAGGTGGTTTCCTTTAGACGACAACATTTTATGTTACTCTGACTGATTTTAGAGGACCACTATTTCAATAAGAAACTCTATACAATGTCAAAAAACCTAGAGAACAGTGGTTTTACTTCCAGGACAAAATTTGAGCTCACGGGGACTCTTTTAGTAGGGGACCACTATTTCACTTAGGAAACTCTATGTGCCATTTGCACAAAGTACAACAAGAACAAAAAAAGTGGGGGAAAAAACAACAACAGTAAACAGTGGTTATACAGATTGGAATGTGTTAGAAATTACATTTTTACATGATTGGCCACACAAAACAATTAGGTGGCATTTTCTTTAACTTGAAGGTTAAATGTTATTATTTAATGTTACTTTTTCAAATGTTAACATTGTATTTTCAAAGTTGTGGAAAGTTGGTTCATTGTATATTGCATATAGTCAAGGATTTATGTTACTACAAGTTTCACCATTTGTTAATACATTGAACTGTATAATTAAATAGGGATTATTGATTCAGGGAGTAATACGATCGCCAGTTAATGGGGTCAGGAAGGAATTCCTTTTTTTCCCTCTTTGATACAATTGGCCAAGATTCAATGGGGGGTTTTATTGTTTGCCTTCCTCTGGATTCAATTCCAATTTAGTTTAACAAGTGTTTAGAAAACAAATGAATGTTACAAAGCATGTCATTGTTCAAAATAGTTATTCACAGAAAGTTTACATAGACATCTGTTATTCATGGATAACTATCAATTCAAAATATTAGTATTGTTAAAAAAAAAGTTTCAAGATTGTTTAAAATACAAGTTGTTATGGTTACAATATGTATTCATGAAAACTTCAGACATTGTTATATTGTTATTCCATATATGACAAATAAAAAAGTTAATATTGAAAAAAATATATTCTATACCTGTTGGTGAAATAGTTGAAAGATAAAAAAATAAAACGTTTTATTCAAAATTTGGTATTTCTTTGTAGATAAAAAAAAGGTTAGGAATGTCAGAAACTCATATTGTGTGGCAAACAGTTTTCAGCATTAAAATTTTATTGACCGTCATTTTTTGACGGGCAAGTCGCTAGTAATATAATAAATTGCTTGAGACAAATACAAACAATAAGATAGTAACGTGCTGGTAAAAGTCACTGCTCTTCACAGACCTCATTATATTACGACATGTTAGTGAATACATTGAAAGCCCTGTAGCAGAGCACAGCAAGTCTTGCACGCTGTGATACCTCTAATTCTAGCTACAAGTTTAAAGATCCCCACTACATTCGTACATTTGAAGATGTAAAACATTGGATTTATTGTTCTTGATATGTTGATCATTCATGTAAATGCAAGTGGCGCTAATACTAGGACATGCACACATAAGGCAATAATAACTTCTTACTTAAAGGACCACTGTAGTGCATTTACAAGTAAAGCTCATACGTTTGTTGTCCATAGACTATTAACAACAATGTAAAATGTAAAGTAAATAAAAGTTACTTACTATGGGCCGCATTCTATTAGCGGCCGTAGGAGATGCGGGGCCGCAAGGACCGGCCGCAAGCTATTCGGCTATTCTATTCCCCTCCGGCCGGGGATTCCGGCAGGCTTGCGGCCGGCGCCTTGCTATCCCTTGCGGACGCTCGCGCCGGAGGAAAGCCTTTGATCTAAAACAGCCGCAAGAGAATCGGCCGCAAGAAAATCCTATTTGCAATTCAATTGCTCCGGGAACCCTCTCTGCAAAGCTAAAACCGAGCCGCAGCTTACTTGAGGGAAAAAGGTCCCACTAGCACCAATTAAGCACAAAATATAGCCCAAATAAAGCTATCATGCACTCTGAGGAGACTATAAAGTGATTTTAGGTGTTAGCAAAAATAGCACAACATTCCCCTATACTTAAATCCGTAAATAAATTATTTTTTAATATATGTCAAATATCCATGTAAAAAGTCCAGAGTGCTTGGAGCACCTCAGACCCGGCCACGCTGCGGCCGGAAAACAAACAGTTAATGTCAACTCGGGTTTGGGCTGATGTGCAAGCTTGAGAGTGGGTTACTTTTAATCCTCATGTCCCCCAATATGATCCCTAGCATTTACAGAGCTTTACAGAGCTGTCTTCAATTTATTTTTGACTTTTAAGATTTCTGAGCTTACGGCCGGTAGCAAGATTTACGGCCGCCCGTAAGAGGAGATCCTTGCGGGGCCGTATAATTGAATTGCAAGGTAACGGGACCCCCGCAAGGAATCGCAGCCTTGCGGCCGTTTTACGGCCGATAATAGAATGAGGCCCTATGTCAGTTTTCCCCTCAAGCAAAACTCATACATCCTTCAATCTGTGTCTATCAGGTGGAACGGAGAGCTGGAACAAAAAAAAGAATGACCAGTCAGATTCTGGATCAGACTGAACATGCTCAGTAAAAGGGGGTGTTGTTATGATGGCTTATTCATTATACAAACATATGAGTTGTATTTGTAAATTAACTATAGTGTTTTTTCTAAATCTAAATTCATTAACTGGTTATATGGAAAAATAAATATGTATTGCTCTTTAACTAAAAATAAAATAGAGCATACAAATATACATGAAAGAAAATTAACGTTGTGACCCCATGGACCTTGACACACCAGGAATATCTATATGTCCATGGTCATGCTGATATTGCATCTTCTTTAAAATCTATGTGGCTATAATATTCCAACAATTATTCACACTTTTGTCACATGGCTGAACATTAAATACAGCCCTTTGTGTCCCATTAATGTTGTGTCCTTGATAAAAATATTGAGTGCATGTAACTTATGTACCTCTGTTCCATTTCCATTAGTTTTAATATTTTGTAGAGAAACACAAAATGTGTGGTTTTACAGAAATCCAAGGATATAATTTTAAATGTTTATATTCAATATATAATTTGATTTCCATTTTTATTATATAATAAATCAGAAGAATGGAACATTCAATACTAAAACATTTTCCTATATATTTTGAGCTTATTTGAATGAGGATATCCATCAATGCAGAATAGCTTTTGTATCCATACTGAAGAATTTATTGACTTTTTAAGTCTTTTCAATCAGATGTGCAGCTTTAGAAATGCTGGATTTGCAAAAAAATAAAACAGCCAAGACAAAAAAATTCTAATTTTACTTTTTAAAATAAATAGCTACAAAAATACTAGCAGAAAGAAACTAGAGATGTGCTTCCATCTTGTTACATATTAATATGAGTTACAAATCAGTTCTATATTGTTATACTATCCTCTTAAATCTTTGTGTATATATTAGGACGACACATTTACATATATAATTATGTAAATCAAATTTCTGAAACTGCATTCCTTATCAGAATAAATCATTTAAAATGTAATGCTGAGACAAGAAAATATAGAAGGAAGATTAAAGATTTTTGCTTATCATATTTATTACTCTTATTTAAATAACTGAGTGATTCAAAATCTTATTTCAGGCTTCTATATATATCATTTTTTATTACATAGAATATGGTATGTTTCAATGAAATATGAGATTGAAACAAATATCCCCATTAGAGTAATTGGTAATATGTTTTGAATTACCATTACTTATGAAAAATGTTATAATTTTAAAGCATTGTTTTATTTTCAGGTATTATATATAGATAAATGAATATTTAGTTACATTTATTATAAAATAAACACATTTGTATATGTTTGTTTATAAAACCTAAATCCTTTTCATATCATTACTTTTTGACTGTTCTGAATTATTGGTCTCAAGCGCATTTTCACTGAAATCAGGCAAACAAAGTAAAAAAACAGTGTTGTGAAGACTTGGAGAACTTTTGTTGTAGTTTAGTCATTCAGTCATGTCTGACTCTTCATGACCCCACGGACTGCAGCACACCAGACACATCTGTCAGCCACTGCCCCTCTGAGCTCCCTCAGGTTCAAGCTCATGTTCATTGCTTCAATGATCTCATCTATCCATCTCTACCTCTTCTATTACCTTCTACGTGTGCCTTACATTTTTCCAAACATCAGACTCTTCTCTAGGGAATCCTGTCTTCTCATGATATGGCCAACATATTTGAGCTTAACCTCATAATCAAGCTTTCCTGTGAACAGTTTTATTTCCTTTAGTCCAAGGCACTCTAAGTAGTTTTCTCCAGCACCACAAACCAAAGATTACACATCTACCGCGCTCAGCTTTAATAGGTCCTTTAATTTCTCCTCACTTTCAGCAATCAGAGTAGTATCCTCAGAGTATCTGAGGTTGTTGATATTTCTCCCAGCTTTACTGATTCTGGTTTTGGATTTGTCCAAAAGCAGGATATATTGCGCATATGAATTGAATAAATAAGGTGACAATATACAACCTCCTTGCACTCCTTTCCCGATTTTGAGCCATTTGGTAGTTCTATGTTCAGTTCTGACTTTGGCTTCTTGGTCTGCACACAGATTCCTCAAGAGGTGGATGAGATGGTCTGGTATCCCCATCCTTTTAAGAACTTGATACATTTTGTGGTGATCCACAAGTCAAAGGTTTTAGAATAGTCTATGAAACAAAGGTAAATGTTTTTTTCTGGAACTCTCTTGAGTTCCCAGTACATATACCCACTTTGATGTTATAATGAGAATTTCAAATGTTCCTAAAGGAGCTATGACCACTGTATAACAGGCATTATGCCATAGATTGAATTTATATATATAATAACACATTTACTTATAGAAAGTTGCAGAAACTATTTTCTGCTACAAAAATGAATTAAAACAGGGAGTGAGGAAATCTACAACTAAGAATTCTTTCTACTAGATATGCTTAATATTCATTAATCAAATCTTTAGAAATGCAATAATGTTCTTATTGTTAATGCCACTAATTAGTTATAAATCAAAAGCATTTTCCATAGATCCAATTTTGGGAAAAGCTTCACATATTTTTGAGTTATAGTAAATATAACAAACTTAACAACATTATTATCTATGCAAGTCATGAACATACATGCATTAAAAATTAAAAGTTTTAATTTGACAGCTTTTGACAACTTGGAAATGGTTTTCTGACTTTAATACTGATTTTGTGCCTGAGGATGTGTGCTTGTTAACCTAATCTACTCAGTACTTGTTAGAGGGCGATTGTATGATTTAAATCAGCTTTTATTACTTTACGCCTTCCCCAACACATGCGCAGAAGTATTTATGCTTTTATTAAAAAAATGGATTTATGCATTTATAACATAGCTACAGTCAGGTCCATAAATATTGGGACATCAACACAAACAATTCTAATCTTTTTGGCTCTATACACCACCACAATGGATTTAAAATTAAACGAACAAGATGTGCTTTAACTGCAGACTTTCAGCTTTAATTTGAGGGTATTTACATCCAAATCAGGTGAACGGTGTAGGAATTACAACAGTTTGTATATGGGCCTCCTTCTTTTTAAGGGACCAAAAGTAATGGGACAGATTAACAGTCATAAATCAAACTTTCACTTTTTAATACTTGGTTGCAAATCCTTTACAGTCAATTACAGCCTGAAGTGTGGAACGCATAGACATCACTAGACGCTGGGTTTCATCCCTGGTGATGCTCTGCCAGGCCTCTACTGCAACTGTCTTCAGTTCCTGCTTGTTCTTGGGGCATTTTCCCTTCAGTTTTGTCTTCAGCAAGTGAAATGCATGCTCAATCGGATTAAGGTCAGGTGATTGACTTGGCCATTGCATAACATTCCACTTCTTTCCCTTAAACTCTCTGGTTACTTTTGCAGTAAGCTTCGGGTCATTGTCCATCTGCACTGTGAAGCACCGTCCAATAAGTTCTCAAGCATTTGTCTGAATATGAGCAGATAATATTGCCCGAAACACTTCAGAATTCATCCTGCTGCTTTTGTCAGCAGTCACATCATCAATAAATAACAGAGAACCAGTACCATTGGCAGCCATACATGCCCACGCCATGACACTACCACCACCATGCTTCACTGATGAGGTGGTATGCTTTGGATCATGAGCAGTTCCTTTCCTTCTCCATACTCTTCTCTTCCCATCACTCTGGTATAAGTTGATCTTGGTCTCATCTGTCCATAGGATGTTGTTCCAGAACTGTGAAGGCTTTTTTAAGATGTTGTTTGGCAAACTCTAATCTGGCCTTCCTGTTTTTGAGGCTCACTAATGGTTTACATCTTGTGGTGAACCCTCTGTATTCACTCTGGTGAAGTCTTCTCTTGATTGTTGACTTTGCCACACATGCACCTTCCTCCTCGGGAGTGTTCTTGATCTGGCCAACTGTTGTGAAGGGTGTTTTCTTCACCAGGGAAATAATTATTCGGTCATCCACCACAGTTGTTTTCCGTGGTCTTCCGGGTCTTTTGGTGTTGCTGAGCTCCTTGGTGCATTCTTTCTTTTTAAGGATGTTCCAAACAGTTGATTTGGTCACACCTAATGTTTTTGCTATCTCTCTGATGGGTTTGTTTTGTTTTTTCAGCCTAATGATGGCTTGCTTCACTGATAGTGACAGCTCTTTGGATCTCATATTGAGGGTTGACAGCAACAGATTCTAAATGCAAATAGCACACTTGAAATTAACTCTGGACCTTTTATCTGCTCCTTGTAAATGGGATAATGAGGGAATAACACACACCTGGCCATGGAACAGCCGAGCAGCCAACTGTCCCATTACTTCTGGTCCCTTAAAAAGTGGGAGGCACATATACAAACTGTTGTAATTCCTACACCGTTCACCTGATTTGGATGTAAATACCCTCAAATTAAAGCTGAAAGTCTGCAGTTAAAGCACATCTTGTTCGTTTCATTTCAAATGCATTGTGGTGGTGTATAGAGCCAAAAAGGTTAGAATTGTGTCCATGTCCCAATATTTATGGACCTGACTGTACCAGGGGTCTCATGCTAATCCTACAATTTTGGAATAAGTAGTTGCAAGGGGAGGCCGCAAGCTACTTAGCTATTCTATTTGCGGCCTCCGGCGGCTTACGGCCATCGAGCTGCGATCCCTTGCAATTTTCTCAATCGCAGCTTACTTCCGTCAAAGCCTTTGATCTTGCGCGGACCCAAGAGTTGTGGCCGCAAGAAAGCCCAGTTCACTATTCAAATGCTACGATCACCCTGCCGTCAAGCCCGTAAATTGCTAAAACCGAGGCGCAGCTTACTTACACCCAAAAGTTCCCTCAAGGCTTTTACTTACAAATCGTAGCACCAATTAAGCCAAATAAAAATATCCTGTACTTTTATTTGAAGTTAAAGTCATTAGAATTAGTAGCACAAAATTCCCCTACTCTCAAATTGTCAAATAAAAAAACGTTTCTTTCATGTTCAATTTTTGTCATAAAGTCCGACGGGCTTCAGGCCCGGAGGTTGAAGCCCATAGGATTTCAAGATGGAAATTTAAAATGCAATAAAGTAGTTATTTATGAGAATATTGTGCTATTAATTCTAAGACCTAACATCACTTTCTCTTTTAATAAAAGTACAGGATGGCTTTTTTATCTGCTTATGAACTGCTACGTTTTGACATTAAGACCTACTGCCTTGAATGACCTCCAGTCCTCTAACTCGTGCCTCAAGCCCGCAAGCCTGTGACTCGTGCTTCAAGCCTGCAAACTCGGAGCACTGTAAATGCAAATATAAATTCAAGACAGCGCTATAAAGCACTGTAAATAATGGGGTACACAATGGGTGACATGAGCATTAAAGGGACAAAATTCCCAAGCTGGCCTATCGCCACAATACAATTCTTGATTTCACGTTTAAATTATTTCCAAAGTTCGACGGGCTTGAATAACCGCCAGGCCCATAACTCAAGCCCATCGGACTGTGGAAAAAAATTAAACATGAAATCAAGTATTGTATTGTGGCGATGTGCCTGCTTGAGAATGTTGTCCCTTTAATGCTCATGTAACCCATTGTGTACCCCATCATTTACAGTGCTTTGCAGTGCTGTCTTGTATTTATATGAGCATTTACATTTCTACAATGTTTGCGGCCTTGAAACCCAAGTTACGGCCTTGATCCTGTTCAAGCACAGAAGTGCCTACGGCCTATTGCATGGTTTGCAATCGGCCATAGAGAGACCTCCTTGCGGCGCTGTACATGTGAATACCAAAGTAGACGTAGCTCTACACGGGGCCGTAAGACCATCGCAAGGAATTGCAGAGTTGCAGATGTTTTGCGGCTCCAATTAGAATGAGCCCCCAAGGCTGCTGGTTTGTTATAGTATTCACATATATGTAAAATGTTACAAAACCACAGAGGTCCTATAAAATGGTAGGAAATTGTCAGGTTGCCCACTATTATCAACAATGACTTATAATCAGTCAATACATAGTTTATATATGGGCACACAAAATATTTTACTATATAAACAAGCACATTTAAGCTAATACTTGAAATCCTACAGACAGTTAATGGCCCCATTTTCTTTCTAAAGTTCTCTTAAACTTCAAAATGAAAAAAAATAAAAAACAATTCTAAAACTTTTGTATAGCATGCACCAAGGTCTAAGATTTATGATTCTTTGTGAAGGGTTTATAGATCTAGTGTAAAGAGCAGTGATCCTAAAAGAACAGATTTGTTCTGCACAACATAAGCTTGATAGATTGTAGACTGAATCCATCCCGCTTTAGACAATTTTAGTACATTCATATCTTTTGAGTACTGCATTAAATATTAGAATCATATTTCTTAACTCAACCTTATCTGAGATATGTTTGTAGAATTGTAAAAACCTAAGGTTTTGTATTTTATTCTCTGGTTTTGGTTAGCTTGCATTTAAATCATTGGGACTCATCAATAGGTATTTTGTCCAGGCATGGCATCCGCTTTTAAATCTGTGCTGAGCTTATATCAAAATTATCTGTATGCAGACAACGAGACAACATAGAATAGCCATCTCTCATACATGGGCTCTGTGCACCAGAAATAAAAAAGCATTGATATCACCCAATAATAGAGCTGTTGGTGTAATTTATAAAGAGGTGAAAAGGAAACTATTCATAGCAAGATGCCAAAGTTCTAAATGCACTTTTGATTTTTTTTAGTAAGATGTTAAAGAATCATTAACTATGTAGTAGTATTTAGAAAGGTTAAAGTTAAAGATTTTAAAGAATGTATATGGCCCTGGGATCAGCCATGTGTAAAGGCTCTGGCTTTAGTCATGAAGGGGGGAGCTAGTTTTATGGGAGAGAAAATGTGTAATGAGAGGAAAGCCAGGCCCCTCTATACATTTGGAAATCATGTGGGTGAGGGTGGATAGCAAGCTATTGCCCACAAGAGGAAGGGGTTAGGCATGTGGGGGGAGTGAGATCTTTGTGTGTTTTTAGGTATCTGTGTTACAATAAAGAAGTGGCAGTCTGATTTTGGACAGACTAAACAAAGGTGGTGTCGGAGTCTGCTTGTACTAATCAAAGATACATGGTGTGTGATTCTTAGATCCTAAGAAAAGGGGTCTGATGGTGCCTGTCTTTTCAGAAATTATGCTGTCATCTGAAGTGTCTGCTGGTGTCGAGATCTGAACAAAAAGTTGCAAACCCGTATAGAGAGAGAAAGAATTGGGCTGAGTATAGTCCTTCAAATCTGGCGGGTGTAACATGAAACAATTCCACAAGGCCGCAATTGCTTTCAAACCTGTAAATAGCAAAAGTAGCAAAAAATATTATGGCTTCCAAATAGTACTCGCAAGTTGTTTAAACACCTGTTCTTAACACACTAATGTACAGTACTTTAAAATACTTGGAAAGAAATGGAAGGCATTAGAATTAATTGCACAATATCCAAGGTACAAATAGGCCTCAAAAAATATTTTTTTTCTAATAATAATTTTGAATGGTGATGCATATGCCCATTTGAAAAGTGTTGATGCAAGATGCATAAATCAATTAAATACACACTACATGACTAAACTGCCGCACCCCTTAAAAACATGAAACTACCTGACAAATGATCCCTTACACTCACAGAGGCTCAAATGTGGACCCAAAAAATAATAATATATTCATTTATATATGTGACTGGGACAGAGAACTGAAAGGTAAAAATATTGAACATAAATGGACAATGTTCAAATCCTTACTAAATAAACATACTTATCCCCATATACCATGTGGAAATAAAAGTAGAAGGAGTAAATCACAACCCATGTGGCTTAGCAATGAATTAAAGATGAAGATGAGGAATAAAAAAAAAGCATTTAAATTATACAAACAAGAGGGGACAGAGACTGCTTTACGCAAGTGCAAGGAAATCAACAAGGCTTGCAAAAGGGCTATTAGACTGGCTAAAATCGAAAATGAAAAGTTAGTTACAAAGGAGAGTAAGACTAACCCTAAACATTTTTTTAAATATATTAATGGGAAGAAGGCCAGGAAGGAAGCTATATGAATATTACAAAGTGACATAGGCTGTCTGATAATGAGTGACCAGGAAAAGACAGATTAGCCAAATAAGTTATTTTCTTCGGTATACACAAGGGAAGTTGGGTCACTGCAACATAATGGGGCTACACTACCTTCACCAAATAACTGGTTAACGCAGGAAGAACTACAAAAGAGGTTGGAAAAAATGAATGTTAATAAAGCCCCAGGTCCTGATGGAATACATCCAAGGGTACTGAGGGAACTGGGCTCTTTAATAGCAAAACCATTATATCTAATTTTTCAAGATTCTCTCAACGCAGGGTCTCTCTCTCTTGCTTATGGATTGAGAGCTGGGTAAAATACAGGAAGCAAAGGGTTGTTGTAAATGGAACATACTCAGATTGGACTAATGGGGTAAGTGGGGTTCCTCAGGGCTCAGTATTAGGTCCTCTCTTTTTCAACATATTTATTAATGACTTAGAAGTAGGATTGGAGTGTGGTGTCTCCATTTTTGCTGATGACACAAAGTTGTGCAAGGTAATTAAATCAGTAAATCTTGTACTTCCCTCTAAAGGGATTCACATAAAGTATAGGAATGGGCATCTAAGTAGCAGATGAGATTTATTATGAATAAGTTATGCATCTGGGAAGGAAAAATAGACATGCAATTTATAATCTTAATGGAGCAACTCTAGGGGTATCAAATATTGAAAGGGGTTTGGAAGTACTTGTGGACAACCGCCTAGGTAACAATGCTCAATGCCAAGCAGCATTTGCAAAGGCAAGTCAAATATTAGCATGTATTAAGAAGGGTATAGAAGCAAGGGAAGCAAATATAATTCTCCCACTATACAAATCCCTAGTACGCCCTCATTTGGAATATGGAGTACAATTTTGGGCACCACTACATAAAAAGGACAATTTAGAGCTGGAAAAAGTACAGAGAAGGGCAACAAAGCTAATAAAAGGAATGGAGGGACTAAGTTAGGAAGAAAGTCTAACGAAATTAAACGTATTTACTCTAGAAAAAGGTGACTAAGAGGGGATATGATTGCCTTATATAAACATATCCAGGGTCAATACAAGGCTTTGTCAAGGAACTTTTTGTGCCAAGAGGTTTTCAACTGACAAGGGGACATCCTTTGAGATTAGAAGTAAAATGATTTCACCTTAAAGAAAGAAAAGGGTTCTTCACAATAAGGGTGGTTAATCTGTGGAATTCTCTACCAAAGGAGGTGGTGACAGCGGAATCAATAGATAACTTTAAAAAGGGATTTGATATATTTTTAAATAAAAAGGGCATTAAGGGCTAGAGGGAATATTGATCCAGGGATGAATCTGATCGCCAGTATCTGGGGTCAGGAAGGATTTTTTTATATTTGTTTCACTTGTTGAGACAATTGGCAAAGTTTCACAGTTTTTTTTTTTTGTTTGCCTTCCTCTGGATCAATTAACAATAAATCTGCATATTGCAGATCAGATGAGATCTAAAAAGAATGAACTTGATGGACTAAAGACTTTTTTCAACCAAAATTACTATGTAACTATTTAACTACTATGTCACTCATCAGAAAAAGGAAAAATAACCAGTAGCAACTTTACACCGCCACATGACATATCAAGTACCAGGGGAGCATACACCACACTGATGTTGTCTAACCCATCAGGAAGGGCTGCAAACACACATGGAGTTTGTGCAGAGGCACGTGGAGCAACTGCCAACTCACCTCCATCAGGGCCAATCTCGGCTACGCCCAACTTGTAAAGTCCCATGTCATTGCTGGTGGCCATGTATCTACATGTATACCCATTATCATGTTGTGAACAAATATCAAGTGTTCTTGTATCAATTAATTCATAATATCACCTGTCATTGTGTTATCACCCCTTCAGGGGAATGTTAATATTCAAAAGTATCGCTATTTTTACGTGTATTAACTCACAAACCTCACCAAGAATGTTCTGCAAGCATGATATCTCAAAGCTGAGAATCAAACCTAAAGTAGTCATGACTAATACATGTGGCCACTTTAAAACCATGCCTGTGTCACTGTAATGGGCTGGAATGTTCACATAACAATCTATTGAACAGTAACTAGGACTCAGAAAACGTTAATTGATACACAGAGCACACTCAGAAATGTATACAACTGTGCATTAAAATCATTGGTGTGGTGTGGAGGGACCTCGGAAGGGCAAGAGACTTTTCGGCACAAAAAAAAAGACACATAAAGGGTTAACTGTAATACTGCATAATAAGGATGATGCATAGAATTTACTAGGGTCACATGTAATCATTACACCACAGTAACCATAATCACTCCATTTAATAGAAGTAACCATTAAAGTGCATAGTGCTTCCATATGGCCTTCATCTGTTCAATGAAACAGATGCATCAAAACATGGATTATGTCATCCAATTCAATTCCACACACAGTGTGTTTTCATATATTAACGAATAATCACTAATAGACAGTCATTATTGGGAAAACAGAAAGAGGAGGCCAAGGACCAGACACCTGACCAGACACAGCTGAAGAGACTAGTCACTGATACTATTGCTAGCAGAGTCATAGTTTATCAGATCTCAAGGAAATTCACAAAGGCAGGCTGGCGCAGTGGTAGGGAAGAGGTTCAGCAGCCTGGGGACCAGGGTTCAAAACCCAGCAGAGTCAATTCCTCACATTACCCCCGCCTCTATAGGTGCAGCCTCTGGATGCCCTATTACACGGTTGAACAGGGTACTGCACATGAAAAGACCGAAGAAGATCAGGAGCTTTAATATTTACCACTGGTTCCCACGAACTATCCTCCTCACCATAGCCTTTCCAATGAACCAGATTCTGAATCTTGTTGCGGACGATCCTGGAGTCCAGAATTTTCTCCACCTCGTATTCATCCTCACCATCCCAGAGGACTGGAGATGGGGCAGGCAGGGCTCGGCCAGGGAAAGTGTTGTCATGGAAAGGTTTAAGCAGTGCAACGTGAAACACCAGATTTATTCTCATGGAATCTGGAAGTTGCAAACGAAAAGTGACAGCATTGATCTGAGCGATGATCTCAAAAGGTCCCATGAACCTCTGACCCAATTTATGAGAAGAAACCCTAAGCTTAAGATTCCTTGTTGACAGCCAAACCTTGTCACCAACATGATAAACTGGGGCCTCCGTTCTATGCCTATCAGCAGCTCTCTTGTAACATTCCTGAGCCTCCGAAAGAGTCTCCTTCAACAGGTCTTGGGAATCTCGTAAGGTGGTTAGCCGATCAGTGACTGCAGGAATGGAAGTAGTAATTGGGAGACTCACTAGAAAGGTTCGATGGTAACCATAGTTGGCAAAAAATGGGCTCAAAGAAGTGGAGCAGTGTTGGGCATTGTTATAGGCAAACTCCGCCGTGGGTAGAAAATCCAGCCAGTCATCCTGCAGGTAACTAATATAGCACCGCAAATATTGCTCTAAAGTCTGGTTGGTTCGCTCAGTCTGTCCATTACTTTGTGGATGAAAAGCTGACGATAGATTTACATTAATACCTAGATTAGAACAAAAATGTTTCCAAAAACGAGATGTAAACTGCACTCCCCTGTCAGAAACTACTTCATCAGGCACTCCATGCAAGCGAAATATTTCCCGAATAACCAGGTCAGCCGTCTGTTTAGCTAAAGGGAGACAACGAGCTGGTATGAAATGACCCATCTTAGTTAACCTGTCCACAACAACAAGAATGGTAGTGTGTTCCTTAGAGGGAGGTAGTTCCACAATAAAGTCCATGGACATAGATCCCCAAGGACGATGAGGAATTGGAAGAGGCTGAAGCAAGCCAACAGGGGATGAGAGAGGAGTCTTATGTCTGGCACATACATCACAAGAGGACACATACTTCTTAAAATCCTCATAATACTTTGGCCACCAAAAGGATCGGGCAGGTAACTCTTGTGTCTTTCGGATTCCTGGATGACCTGCTGGTTTTGAGTCATGGTAGAGACGTAAAAGGTCCAGTTGCACTGACTCCGGAGCAAACAGACGTTGTTGAAAAATCAAAAACCCATTAAGCATCGTCATATGGAGATCACGAGGAGGATCACGAAGAACTGGATCTTCAGCGTAGCCCTTTTTAATGCGAGACATCAGATCAGAAGGAAATGTAACTCCTATAAATATATCCTCCGGCAAGATGGTGGTCTTGGTAACGGTAGTATGGAGGGGGTCAGCTATTCTAGACAAGGCATCAGCCTTACCATTCTTGGAGCCAGGACGGTATGTAACCAAAAAATTAAACCTCGAGAAGAATAGGGACCAGCGTGCTTGTCTGGCTGACAGTCTCTTAGCTGAGCGAATACATTCCAGATTTTTGTGATCTGTGAGGACAGTAATTGGATGGGTAGCTCCCTCCAAGAGATGTCTCCATTCGGTTGAAGGCAGCTTTTATAGCCAATAGTTCTTTATTCCCTATGTCATAGTTTATTTCTGCTGGCACCATCTGGCGGGAATAGAAGGCACATGGATGTAACAGCATCTTAGGTGCAGTCCTTTGAGACAGTATAGCACCAACAGCTGAATCAGAAGCATCAACTTCCACAATAAATGGTTATTCCGGCTGAGGATGTACCAGGACGGGGGCAGATGTAAACAGAGTCTTTAATTGGGAGAATGCGGTATCAGCCTTATCGGACCACTAAAAAGTAGTCCCTTTACGTGTAAGTTCAGTGATCGGTGTAATAACGGCAGAGAAATTCTTAATGAAATGCCTTTAAAAATTGGCAAACCCCACAAATCTCTGTGGTGGGTACAAAGGCACTCCAGAACTATACGGACCTGTTTTCTGTGGTTTTCAAGATTATCAGAAAATATTAGGATATCATCCAAATATGCCACAACAAACTGATCCAGGAGATCTCATAGTACATCATTGATAAGATGCTGGAAAGTTGCAGGGGCATTACAAAGCCCAAATGGCATTACTAGATATTCGTAATGCCCGTACCTGGTTCTGAAAGCTGTTTTCCATTCATCATTTGGTCTTATGCAAACCCCGAAGATGAAGCTTAACAAATATTTTAGCTGAGCGAAGTCTCTTCAAAAGTTCAGGAATGAGAGGCAATAGGTAGCGTTTTTTAACAGTCATGTTATTAATTTCCCTATAGTACCATAGGTTGCCATCTTTCTTTTCTACAAAGAATATAGGAGCTCCTGCTGGAGAAGTAGATGGTCGAATAAAGCCTTTGGCAAGATTTTCTTGTATGTATTCACGAAGAGCTTTCAATTTAGGCTCAGAAAGGGAATATATACGGCCAAATGGGATAGCAGCCCCAGCTAACAGCTCTATTGGGCAATCATAAGGCCTGTGGGGTGGAAGCTGATCAGCATTCTTCTTATCACAGACATCTGCAAAATCCCGATATTGAAGAGGAAGCTTAGTCAAGTTTGTAGCAACCATTTCATTAATTGTTGTGGCAACAGGTGTTACCTTAGAGGGTTGACAATTCATTAAGCAGTGTTCTGAAGGAAAGGACAAAGTTCTGGTCTTCCAATCAATCTGTGGGTTATGCAGAGCAAGCCAAGGTACCCCCAAAATCACTGAAAAACTGAGTTGAGGAAATTAGGTGGAAAGATATAGCCTCATGGTGATTCACTTCCAGACTCAACTTTAATGGCACAGTCTCATGTGTAACCGGGCCTGACGTAAGTTTTTTTTTACAAGTGGATTTACCTTAAAAAGTAAAGGCTGATAAACTGCAGAGTGCACTAATTGTGCCCAGGTGAGAGGGGTGTGGCTTGACTGTTAAACTTGTATAAAAGGTTTGTGAGCTGGTTTGGGGTCTGTTTACAAGTGGATTTACCTTAAAAAGTAAAGGCTGATAAACTGCAGAGTGCACTAATTGTGCCCAGGTGAGAGGGGGTGTGGCTTGACTGTTAAACTTGTATAAAAGGTTTGTGAGCTGGTTTGGGGCCTGTTTACAAGTGGATTTACCTTACAAGTAAAGGCTGATAAATTGCAGAGTGCACTAAGTGTGCCCAGGTGAGAGGGGTGTGGCTTGCCTGTTAAACTAGGATAAAGGATTTGTGAGCTGGTTTGGGGCCTGTTTACAAGTGGATTTACCTTACAAGTAAAGGCTGATAAATTGCAGAGTGCACTAATTGTGCCCAGGCGAGAAGGCAGAAGTTAATAGAAACCGGAGAAGGGGAACTTGTGAGCTTGCGAACATTTTCAGTATCAAGTGCAATTCTAGTAAAAGCCTAGGAGTTTAAATAAAAGGAGGGCCTTCAAAGAAAAGGGAGGGCAGATTTATAGTGCAAAGGAGGAAAACTTATATAAATATATTATATTATATTCTTTATTTTTCCCACTGAAATTTCGTAGACAATAATAATAATTATGAGTCAGTCCAGTGGCAACCCTATTCAGTGTACATCCTGTCAAATGTATGCACTACTGGAACAGATGATCCAGGGTCCATACCTCTGTGACAGGTGTGAGCATGTTGCCTCTTTGGAAGCTCAAATTGAAGATCTGGAGAGGAGAATTGCAGCACTTAGTGATATTGCTCCACTGGAAAGGGAGTTGGTGCTCACAGAGCACAGTTTAGCTGGGGCTAGTATGGAGGGAGGAGCTGGGGCTAGTGAGGATGGCCAGGGAGGTAGCTGGGTTACAGTTAGAAGGGGAATCAGAGGGTACAGGAGGAGGCAGGCCAGTTCTGAGTTGGCAAACAACAACAGATTTGCCAGATTGAGGGAAACTGTTGGCGATGTCCATTCAGGAATGGCAATGCCAGATAGAGCTGTTCCCTCTAACAGCCGGGCGAACAGCTCTACTGGAGAAGAGGGAGGGCAGAATAGGCAGAGCAACAGACATGTTTTGGTGGTAGGGGACTCTATTATTAGGAAGGTAGACAGGGTAATTTGTCACCCAGATCCCAGCAATCGAACAGTTTGCTGTCTCCCGGGTGCTCGGGTTCGGCATGTTGTGGATCGGGTGGATAAATTATTGGGAGGGGCTGGTAATGAACCGGCGGTCTTGGTACACATTGGTACCAATGACAAAGTTAGTGGAAGATGGAGCGTCCTAAAGAATGATTTTAGAGAATTAGGGAATAAGCTTAAAGCAAGGACCTCCAATGTAGTATTTTCTGAGATACTACCAGTGCCACGTGCTAGCCCAGGGAGGCAGAAGGAGCTTAGGGAGGTTAATGCATGGCTAAAAAAGTGGTGCAGTGCAGAGGGTTTGGGGTTTTTAGAGCACTGGGCTGACTTCTCACTTGGGTACAATCTCTATAGCAGGGATGGATTGCACCTTAATGATGAGGGCGCTTTTGTGCTAGGGAATAGGATGGTAGAACGGCTGGGGGAGTTTTTAAACTTGTAGGTGGGGGGGAGGGACTATATAGAAGTATTGGGGTAAATAGGGTAGAGAGGGAAAGGGATGAATTATTTACCCATGGGGGAGGAGAAGGGGGAGGGCTAAAATAGAAAGTAGGGAGATATTAATAGGGGCCTCAAATACAGTGGCAGGCACTTCACATCAGCAGAGCCATAGCAACATAAAGTGTATGATTGCAAACGCAAGAAGTTTGCCTGGGAAAATGGATGAGCTAGAAATATTAGCAGTACAAGAAAAATGGGGCTTAATAGGCATTACGGAAACATGGTGGGATGAATCTCATGACTGGACTGTTAATCTGGATGGTTATAACCTATTTAGGAAAGATAGGGGAAATGGTAAAAGAGGAGGAGGGATCTGTCTTTATGTTAAGCCTGAATTTAAGCCTTTAGTTAGAGAAGATATTTATGCTGGCACTAACGGCATCATTGAATCCTTGTGGGTTGAGCTAAATAGTGGAGGAGCTAATTCTAAATGCATATTGGTGGGAGTATGCTATAAACCCCCAAATATAGCTGAAAGTGAGGAAATACAATTATTGTTACAGATTGGAAATGCAGCTAAGCATGGGCAAGTTCTAATAATGGGAGACTTTAATTACCCTGATATAAACTGGATAAACGAGACCAGCAGCTCAGCTAAGTGGAGCAGGTTCTTGAGTACACTCAGGGATCATTATCTAGCCCAGGTAATACAAGAACCTACTAGAAATGGGGCCATCTTGGATTTAGTCATCACAAGTAATATTGATATAATATCAAATGTAAAAATAGGGGAACCCTTGGGGAACAGTGATCACAACACAGTCTCATTTGAGATTGAATACAAAAAACAGAGTTGTAAGGGGCCAACAAAAACTCTAAATTTTAAAAGGGCTAACTTTAATGGGCTACGGGCAGCAATACAACATCTAGACTGGGACAAAGAACCTACAGGGAAGAATACTGAAAATAAATGGACAACATTCAAATCCTTACTAAATAAACATACTCATCAGCATGTACCATGTGGAAATAAAATAAATAGGAGTAAATCACATCCCATGTGGCTTAACAATGACTTAAAGATCATGATGAGGAAAAAGAAATATGCATTTAAATTATACAAGAAGGAGGGAACAGAGGCATCTTTATGTGACTATAAGGAAATCAACAAGGCTTGCAAAAGGGCTATTAGACTGGCTAAAATAGAAAATGAGAAGTCAGTTGCAATGGAAAGTAAGACTAACCCTAAAATATTTTATAAATATATTAATGGGAAGAAGGCCAGGAAGGAATCGATAGGACCATTACAATGTGACACAGGCCATCTGATAATTAGTGACCAGGAAAAGGCAGATGAGCTAAATAGGTTCTTTTCGTCGGTTTACACAAGGGAGGTACCAGTGGTTGGGACACTGCAACATAATGGGGCTACACTACCTTCACTAAATAATTGGTTAACGCAGGAAGAAATACAAAAGAGGTTGGAGAAAATAAATGTTAATAAAGCCCCAGGTCCTGATGGAATACATCCAAGGGTACTGAGGGAGCTGGGTTCTGTAATAGCCAAACCATTATATCTAATCTTTAAAGACTCGCTCACTACAGGGTCTCTACCAGATGACTGGAGAAAAGCAGAGGTGATACCTATATTTAAGAAGGGATCTAGAGCAAATCCGGGGAATTATAGACCAGTGAGCCTCACTTCTGTAGTTGGGAAGCTTTTAGAAGGGTTAATAAGGGACAGAATACAAGAATATGTCTATTTGAACAGAATCATAGGTAGCAGTCAACATGGATTTATGAAGGAAAGGTCGTGTCAGACCAATCTAATTAGTTTTTATGAGGAGGTTAGTAGGAACTTGGATCAGGGCAACTCAGTGGATGTAGTCTTTTTAGATTTTTCAAAGGCATTTGATACAATGCCACATGGAAGACTAGTGAGCAAACTAAGGGATACAGGAATTGCAGTAAATATCTGCTCATGGATCGAGAGCTGGCTAAAAGACAGGAAGCAAAGGGTTGTTGTAAATGGAACATACTCCGATTGGTCTAATGTGATAAGTTGTGTTCCTCAGGGCTCAGTATTGGGTCCTCTCCTTTTTAACATATTTATTAATGACATTGAAGTAGGACTCGAATGTAATGTCTCCATTTTTGCTGATGACACTAAGTTGTGCAAGGTAATAAAAGCAGATAATGATGTACTTTCCCTACAAAAGGATTTGCATAAATTAGAGAAATGGGCGGCTAAATGGCAGATGAGATTTAATACAAATAAATGTAAGGTTATGCATTTGGGAAGGAACAATAGCCAAGCAATCTATAATCTTAATGGAGCAAATCTAGGGGTATCAGATATTGAAAGGGATTTGGGAGTACTAGTGGACAACCACCTAGGTAACAGCGCTCAAAGCCAAGCAGCGGCTGCAAAGGCAAATAAAATATTAGCATGTATTAGGAATGGGTATAGAAGCCAGGGAAGAAGATATAATTCTGCCACTATACAAATCTCTAGTACGCCCTCATTTGGAATATGGAGTACAATTTTGGGCACCACCTCACAAAAAAGACATTTTAGAGCTGGAAAAAGTACAGAGAAGGGCTACAAAACTAATAAGGGGAATGGAGGGGCTAAGTTATGAAGAAAGACTAGCAAAATTAAACTTATTTTCGCTAGAAAAAAGGCGTCTAAGAGGAGATATGATTACGTTATTTAAATACATCCAGGGTCAATATAAGGCTTTGTCAAGTGAACTTTTTGTAGCAAGAGATTTTCAACTGACAAGAGGACATCCGTTGAGGTTAGAGGAAAAAAGATTTCACCTTAAACAAAGAAAAGGGTTCTTCACAGTTAGGGTGGTTAAACTGTGGAATTCTCTACCAAAGGAGGTGGTGACAGCAAATTCGATAGACAACTTCAAAAAGGGGTTAGATATATTTCTGAATAAAGAGGGCATTCAAGGCTATCCTAGATAACTAGCAAGGAATATTGATCCAGGGAGAAATTTGATCGCCAGTTTCTGGGGTCAGGAAGGAATTTTGCTTTTTTTTCCCCTTATGAGACAATTGGCAAAGTTTCAATGGGGTTTTTTTTTATGTTTGCCTTCCTCTGGATCAATTAACAATAATTAAACATTAACAATAATAATAAATAGTCCAAATTAAAAAGATCAATAGAGATCTAAAAAGGTTGAACTTGATGGACTAACTCTTTATTCATTCTCCAATACTATACTATTAATAATTATTTAATCAATAATTTAATTAATAACTAATCCGCATATTGCAGATCAGAGGAGATCTTAACAGGTTGAACTTGATGGACTGAAAGTCTTTTTTCAACCTTAATTACTATGTAACTATGTAACTATGTAAGTGGAGAACCGTCTAATGTCTCCATTAACACAGGTGAAAAATTAGGGAAAGACTGAATTCTATTTCCTGCTGCAAATTTGATGTCCATAAAGTTTCCGCCTGCTCCAGAATCTATCATAGCTGTAGTTTAAATTTTACACTCACACATTGCAACGTGATAGGCACCACAAAATGAGGATGTTGAGTCAACATACCCTCTTCACCATGAGCCAGAGAAAACAAGGGGTGTGTGACAGAATCCAGTTGATCTGAAATCTGGGATTGGTGTCGAATCTGTGCACCCTCAGCCGCCATAGCTATTGTTCTTTTGGATTTGCTTGGGCAATTGATGGCATAGTGCCCTGCACTACCACAATACAGGCATAAATTGTGAGTGCGTCGCCACTGTTTTTCTTCATTGGATAATGGCCCTCTTATTAGATTTACCTGCATAGCCTCAGGCTCAGAGTCTGTAGGTGTTTGTAGGGTCGGAGTAGAAATTCTTGAATAGTAAATAGGAGTAGCACTTGGTCTAAAAGAGCCCTGTCTTTCCAATCTTCTTTCAGAAAGTCTCCGATCAATACGGATAGCCAAACGCACAAATGCATCAAAGTCAGCAGGAAGATCAACACGAGCTAGCTCATCTTTTATAGCTTCTGAGAGACCTTTTCTGAAGTGGCACCTCTGGGCTGATTGGTTCCAGGTAGTATCAGCAACCCACTGTCTGAATTCAGCAGCATATTCAGCTACAGAGCGCCTCCCTTGATGCAAATGAAGGAGAGTGGCTTCTGCTGTAGCACATTGATTGGGGTCATCAAAAACTAGGCACATGGCCTCAAGAAAGTAATTTAAATTACCCAAGACTGGACTGTCCTGTCCCAGAAGAGGGGAGCCCCAAGCCAGGGCTTCATCTTTGAATAGGGAGAAAATAAATCCCACCTTCTCTCTTTCAGATGGAAAATGGTGAGGTAACATAATGAAGTGCAAACGGCATTGATTCAGGAAACCCCTAAATCTCTTGCGATCTCCTCCAAACTTTTCTGGTAGGGGCAAACGGGCATCTTGTGCAGGTGTTACAGTAGTAGCCGCAACATCACGTGCCCTGTAGCTGGTATACTCACTGTGCATTTACTGAACTTTACTTTGCAGTTCAGCTACCTGGTCCTGCAGCACTTGTATGGTCTGTGCCTGGGTCTGCACAGTTCTTGCAGTAAAAGCAACCTGCTGAGGGCCAGATTATTCTGTAATAATATAGAAATCACAAGGTTTTGGAGACCAGCAGCCTAGGTCAGCAATGATCCAATTCAGCAACTTGTAGGTGAAACAGGAACAAGCTTTATTGAAGGGAACAGGAACCACAATAATCTGGCAAGGTACATAGACAGGAAGTGCCTTATATAGGCCAAGGACCAGGCACCTGACCAGACACAGCTGAAGAGACTAGTCACTTATACTATTGCTAGCAGAGTCAAGGTTTATCAGATCTCAAGGAAATTCACAAATGCAGGCTGGCACAGTGGTAGGGAGAGGTTCAGCAGCCTGGGGACCAGGGTTCAAAACCCAGCAGAGTAAATTCCTCACATCTATACTGGGCAATCACTGTCCCCATAAACTATTGAGGATGTGTAATTCCACAAGTAATGCTTCACTGTGACCACAATTAGTTAGCAAAGAATACTATCACTATCTTCATATGGAATTGTTGTGCAACACTGATATCACATTTAAGTGGCCAAACAGATTAGCATGATCCCATTACTCGTAAACACATACCCATTTATACTGATGTAAAACAAAGGCCATTATCCATAATGTTTGTGAATTAAATAACACACATGAATCTGCTATTACAATGTCAACGGGATGACATGCAACAATAACCCATGTATAACTACTGGTTTGTATTAGCAGATCCTAATGGGTCTGTGCATCTCTACAACCGGGACTGTATTCACTGTACGTGAACATCACACCAGTGATGTTCATTAGTGGTGATATATGGAGTCATATATGGCATTTCAGATCTATCTGCTGGTCGGAATGGCACTAATCTAATGCCTGATAGGCACTGGGTGGAGACTTTACTTACATGATATGACTGCACCGCTCGAAGATGACAAACATGTCTTCATGGTTATGAGATCTGACTATTAAGATGTAGAGACAAGAACAAGATATCAATCATAACACTATTAAGATTGACTACAATACCTCATATCAACAGCAAACCACATTGAACATTGTCACAGACCCCTTTTTCTAAGCCTGGGTTTTGGCCCATTGAGCTCATTAAGGGACAGACAGCTTGTGGAACCACTGGATTATGTACGTAAACGCATTGTAGTTATAATCCGCTCTAGACCATTGTTAGCAAATTAAGTTAATCCCATCTGCCATGTACTCTATCTAAGGTCTGAACCACTCAGACACAGAGACGGCAGGATGTGTATTGAAGGTTAATCCAATTGCTCTCTGGAAACTACTGTTAGACCCCATGTGGAGTTTATCTCTTGTGATTGTCTGCCACACCTTCTCAATGTTACATTGTGTACACCCCCTTTTTATCTAACTGCTATAAATATTGCTGTCATTTGAAAAATAAAACAGTTGACTCTGATGCATATAGAAATTGTATGTTCTTTTATTTTGTTCCTGGTGGCTGCGATACTGAACCGATCTTCACCCTACAAGTAACCTGTCCTGGTCACTACCACAGGAAGGTTACTGGGATTCCTGGAAGCACTGATTACTGATGGAGAGACTCTGACTGATACAGAAGGCAGATATCAGGGTGTTGGTGACGAGAACCCAACTGTCTATGTGGGTAGATAACCTGTAGTCTATAGCAGGTGGCTCCCTGCATATATAGCCCCTACTCTTGGATCATCACAAACATTAATTGGTGAAATGTTAAATAGAGATGTCGCGAATAGTTCGCTGGCGGACTGTTCCCGGCGAACATAGCATATATGCAATGTTCGATTCGCCCCCTATACTTTATCATTAAACAAACTTTGACCCTGCACCTCACAGTCAGCAGACACATTCCAGCCAATCAGCATCATACCCTGCCTTCCAGACCCTTCAACCTCATGGACAGCAGCCATTTTGTAATCATAACTAACTTGCAGTCTTACTGAGAGGAGGCTGAGTGTAGGTGATACTAATTCAATAGGGAAAACCATAGCTAGGCTACTGTACACAGTGTCCAATACAGTCCTGAAGGACTCTTTTGATCTCTGCTGCAAGGACAGCACCCCAAAAAGCCCTTTGTAGGGCTATGACATCAGTTTTTTTGTTTTGTTTTTGTCTAATCTAAGTTCATTTGCCTGCCTACTAGCCAGTGTGTGTGTCAGGCTCACAACTGATACTGTGCCCAGTGCAACCAATACAATCAGGTGGTGTACCAGCAGTTTACTTTTAAAAACCAAAACTTTTATTTTGTCTAATCTAAGTTCATTTGCCTGCCTACTAGCCAGTGTGTGTGTCAGGCTCACAACTGATACTGTGCCCAGTGCAACCAATCTAATCAGGTGGTGTACCAGCAGTGTACATTTAAAAAAAAACAAATTGTATTTTGTTAAATCTAAGTTCATTTGCCTGACCGCTATTCTGTGTGTTTCTCAGGCTCACAAATGATACTGTGCCCAGTGCAATCAATCCAATCTGGTGGTGTACCAGCAGTTTCATTTTAAAAACCAAAACTTTTATTTTGTCTAATCTAAGTTCATTTGCCTGCCTACTAGCCAGTGTGTGTGTCAGGCTCACAACTTATACTGTGCCCAGTGCAATCAATCCAATATGGTGGTGTACCAGCGGTCTACCTTTAAAAAAACCAAAATTGTATTTTGTTAAATCCAAGTTCATTTGCCTGACCGCTAGTCTGTGTGTGTCTCAGGCTCACAACTGATACTGTGCCCAGTGCAATCAATCCAATCTGGTGGTGTACCAGCAGTCTACTTTTAAAAAACAAAACTTTTATTTTGTCTTATCTAAGTTAATTTGACTGCCTACTAGCCAGTGTGTGTGTCAGGCTCACAACTGATACTGTGCCCAGTGCAACCATTACAATCAGGCGGTGTACCAGCAGTCAACATTTAAAAAAAAACAAATTGTATTTTGTTAAATCTAAGTTCATTTGCCTGACCGCTAGTCTGTGTGTGTCTCTCAGGCTCACAACTTATACTGTGCCCAGTGCAACCAATCCAATCTGGTGGTGTACCAGCACTCTACATTTAAAAAAAAGAAACACTTTTTTTCTAATTCCATTTGCCTGCCTGCCAGCGTGTGTGTCTTAGGCTCACAGCATATACTGTGCCCACTTGCCCAGTCAGTGCCACCACTCATATCTGGTGTTACAGTCAGTAGTCCACATTTAAACAAAGAATACAATTTTGACTGTAATACATTGAATAGCAGTTACTTGTCTGCAAGCGTGTGTGTCAGGCCTACAGAGTCTACTCTGCCAACTTCTGCAAGTGCATAGTGCCACTCATATCTGTTGTCACAGTAGCTTGCACACATAGTACCACTAATTTCAAAAAAAATGACAGGCAGAGGCAGGCCAATCCGCAGGAGCCGTCGTGGTGCTGTGATTCCCTTTGGCCCTACAATAATGCCCAGTGTTCAGAGGCCAGTTACCCAGAACTCAAAAACTTCTGAGGACATAGTTGACTGGCTAACCCAGGACACCCAATCTTCTACAGCTTCCACTCGGAACATTGACGCACCATCCTCCTCCAGCTTAGCTTTGGGCACCTCTCAAGTTACCACTCGCCCGCCTGCCGCCACCACCAACACTTATACCACAGCCGCTTCAATTGATCAGTCAGAAGAGTTATTTACACATCAGTTTGAAGAAATGAGTGATGCGCAACCAATATTGCCAGAGGATGTAGATAACAGGGATATGTCTCAGTCAGGCAGCATTACACACATGTACGTACGGTGTAATGATGATGATGATGTACCCGCTGCTGCTTCCTTTGTTGAGTTTTCAGATACAAGTGAAGCGGGTGATGATGATGACGATGCGTCCGTGGATGTCACGTGGGTGCCTGCTAGAAGAGAAGAAGAACAGGGGGAAAGATCAGATGGGGAGACAGAGAGGAGGAGGAGACGAGTTGGAAGCAGAGGGAGGTCATCGCAAGGAGCTAGTGGCACTGTCAGACAGCATGCATCGGCACCCGGGGTCAGCCAGGCAGCAAGCCAATCAACGCATGCTGTTGCCACCACCAGAACGCCGTCACTGCAGAGCTCCGCAGTGTGGCACTTTTTGTGTGTCTGCCTGTGACAACAGCGATGCCATTTGCAACCTTGTGCCAAAAGAAACTGAGTCATGGGAAGTGCAACACCCACCTAGGTACAACTGCTTTGCGAAGGCACATGATGTCACATCACAATCGCCAATAAGAACAACACCTGAGTACAAGCAGCACACAAACTCAAAGCCGCCATCCTCCTCCTGGTCCAGCATCTTCATTCACGTCAACCACTGCTGTCCTCCTTGCCCCCACTAAACCATCCGTCACTCCGTCTCTCGCCTCTAGCTGTTCCTGCTCATCTCCCCACAGTCAGGTGTCTGTCAAGGGCATGTTTGCGCGTAAGAAGCCAATGTCACAAAGTCATCCCCTTGCCCTGCATCTGACAGCTGGCTTGTATGAACTCTTAGCCCGCCAGCTTTTACCATACAAGCTTGTGGAGTCGGAGGCGTTCCAAAAATTTGTAGCTATTGGGACACCGCAGTGGAAGGTACCCGGCCGAAATGTATTTTCACAAAAGGCAATCCCCAACCTGTACTCGATTGTGCAAAAGGAAGTAATGGCATGTCTGGCACACAGTGTTGGGGCAAGGGTCCATCTGACCACTGATACCTGGTCTGCCAAGCATGGTTAGGGCAGGTATATCACCTACACTGCGCATTGGGTAAACCTGCTGACGCCTGCCAAGCATGGAATGCGTGGCTCTGCAGAGGAGTTGGTGACACCACCACGACTTGCACACAGGCCTGCTGCCACCTCCTCTACTCCTCCTACTCCATCCTATTCCATAACCTCCTCAGCTGAGTCCTCTTCTGCTGCTGCATCTTGCTCCACATCAACGGCACCCTCCCAGCTCCCCAGATACTATTCCACATCCCAGATACGGCAGTGTCACGCCGTCTTGGGGTTGACTTGCCTGAAAGCAGAGAGTCACACCGGGCCAGCACTCCTGTCCGCCCTGAACGCACAGGTAGATCAATGGCTGACTCTGCACCATCTGAAGATTGGCAAAGTGGTTTGTGACAATGGAAGAAATTTGTTGGCGGCATTGAATTTGGGCAAGTTGACACATGTGCCGTGCATGACACATGTGTGTAATCTGATCGTACAACGCTTTGTGCACAAGTACCCAGGCTTACAGGACGTCCTGAAGCAGGCCAGAAAGGTGTGTGGCCATTTCAGGCATTCCTACACGGCCATGGCGCACTTTTCAGATATCCAGCGGCGAAACAACATGCCAGTAAGGCGCTTGATTTGTGACAGCCCCACACGTTGGAATTCAACACTCCTAATGTTCGACCACCTGCTCCAACAAGAGAAAGCCGTTAACAAGTATTTGTATACATTACTGGACGCTCATGCGCAATGCCTGTAGGCTCATGCGTCATTTTGAGGAGGTGACAAACCTTCTCAGTCGCACAGAAGGCACCATCAGTGACATCATACCATTTGTTTTCTTCCTGGAGCGTGCCCTGCGAAGAGTGTTGGATCAGGCCGTAGATGAGCGTGATGAAGAAGTGGAAGAGTTCTGTCACCATCACCACCAGAAACAGCCTTATCAGCATCGCTTGCTGGACCTGTGGCAACGCTGGAGGTGGATTGTGAGGAAGAGGAGTCAGAGGAGGAATGTGGCTTTGAGGGGGAGGAGGAAGACCAATCACAACAGCCCTCCCAGGGTGCTCGTTGTCACCTATCTGGTACCCGTGGTTTTGTACGTGGCTGAGGGGAAGAACATACCTTCAGTGAGATCACTGAGGACGAGGAACAGGACATGAGTAGCTCGGCATCCAACCTTGTGCAAATGGGGTCTTTCATGCTGTCGTGCCTGTCGCAGGACCCTCGTATAAAAAGGCTGAAGGAGAACGACCTGTACTGGGTGTCCACGCTACTAGACCCCCGGTATAAGCAGAAAGTACCTGAAATGTTACCGAATTACCGCAAGGCAGAAAGGATGCAGCAGTTCCAAAGGAAATTAAAAAGTATGCTTTACACTGCGTATAAGGGTGATGTCACAGAAAAAGGGGAATCTAACAGGGAAAGAGGTGAAAGTAATCCTCCTCCTCCCACGACCACGCCAGCAAGGACAGGACGTTTAAAAGACGGGTTGTTGATGGAGGACATGCGGAGCTTTTTCAGTCCTAAGCATCGCCACAGCCCTTCGGGATCCACCCTCAGAGAACGACTCGACCGACAGGTGGCAGACTAACTCGCTTTAACTGCAGATATCGACACACTGAGGAGCGATGAACCCCTTGACTACTGGGTGTGCAGGCTTGACCTGTGGCCTGAGCTATCCCAATTTGCCATAGAACTTCTGGCCTGCCCCGCTTTCAGTGTCCTGTAAGAAAGGACCTTCAGTGCAGCAGGAGGTATTGTCACTGAAAAGAGAAATCGCCTAGGTCAAAAAAGTCTAGATAACCTCACCTTTATAAAGATGAATGAGGGATGGATCCCGAACGGACTGACACTGGGCGATACATTAGACTAAAAAAGGGCTGATGAGATGAGCTGCCTTGAGCTAAAAATGGTCCACAAGCTGCAGTATTTTATCTTTGAATGCTGCATGACTTGCGTGACTTATCCGCCACCAACTAGGGTTCAAGACGCAATGTTTTAGGGCAGTTTCTGTCTTGGAAAGAAACTTAATTTTTTCTGGTCGCTGCAACAGCAGCGGCTGCAACAATACCTATTTTTTGATAGGTGCACGCATCCCGGGGAGTCAGCGCTCGTCGGCATGTATCAGCTCTCTAATTCCGACAGTTATCAAAGTAACAGATGGAGTGATCAAAGGAACCAGTCTATAACTGATTAAATGAGCAATTCGCAGTTTCACTGTACCGGCTGTGTGTATTTAAAAGTGCATGGCTTAATCTTTGAGGCAGGATCAACCAGGTAGCCCGACGAGGGGGCGCCCCCCCCCAGCCCTGTGACAGTAGGAGGACCGACCCAGCATCTTTTTCCATCTCCCGGTTCCAAAAATCCAGGCCTTATACACGCTCCCTGATAGGTGACGTAACAGGTATTAAACTGATAAGAGTAGTACTTACAAACACGCCACTCCTATCTGGTGGCAACTTTGATTGCACATGCCGTGCCCCAAAATTGAAGTGATACGACCAACCGAGCATCTTTTTCCATCTCCCAGTTCCAAAAATCCAGGCCTTATACACGCCCCCTGATAGGTGCTGTAACAGGTATTAAACTGATAAGAGTAGTACTTACAAACATGCCACTCCTATCTGGTGGCACCTTAGATTGCACATGCCGTGCCCCAAATTTGAAGTGATACGACCAACCAAGTATCTTTTTCTATCTCTCGGCTCCAAAAATCCAGGCCTTATACACGCCCCCTGATAGGTGACGTAACAGGTATTAAACTGATAAGAGTAGTACTACTTAACACACCTTATAATAATGCAGAGAGAGGCAACGCAGTAAGAGGAGTCTGAAGAAGAGGAGTCAGAGGAGGAAGGTGGCTTTGAGGAGGTGGAAGACCAAACACAGCAGGCGTCCCAGGGGGCTTGTTGTCACCTTTCGGGGACCCTTGGTGTTGTACGTGGCTGGGCCTTACTAAACTGTATATGCCGGCGGCGTCTGAATCTCACAAGAGGCAACCCGACTGTAAGGCTGAAGACGCAGCACAGACAGAAGAAAGCCTGTCGGTCATATGAGGAACGGAGCTTAAGCTGGAGTGTGGCTGGTACAGGCTAGGGGAGGCGGAAAAGAGGCAAAAAATGATGATTTTACACCGAGAGGGCTCTGACTGAAACGCTGATGGTAGGACCAGGCTGTGAAAGAATCTAAGAAGGTATGTCAGTATAATTACAACGGGACATACAGACTGGGGAAAACATTAAGCCACAGCGACATTACAAGTACTGACCTTTTATAAAATGTATAAATCAAGATGTATAAGATATTTCAAGGGATGAAGGCAAGAGATATATGACACAGCAATTAGAAATATATCTCCCATAAACAGTAACAGAAGTATATAGTCTGGACGCCATTACCAGAAACGCAGCTACACTCTCTGTCACTCTCTGTCACTCTCCACCATGCAAAGCAATCCCCTTGTCTGAAACATGGGACAAAAGATAACTCTCCCATAAACAGAGACGGAGGACATAGTCTGGACATCATCACAAGAAGAGCAGCCACACTCCCAGCTATTTTCTGCCATAAAGAGCTATCATTAATAATTTCCCTGTATAGACAGAGGCTAAAAGCCGGAAAGAAGACAAAGAACATAAAAATATCCCCTCTTATGTGTTTGGCAAGAACCCTATAGGGGGAAGTATACTGGAGTATAAAAATACAGTAATAAAGTATAATATATGCCATATATGTACAAGCTGAGAAAGCAAGATTTATAAAGCTCTGAAGAAGAATATTTGTCTCTATTTACCCCCGAGCGAGAGACGGGAGATAGAGCCCAAGAATATCAGATAGTTCTATTTATGCGACTAAGTAGAATACCTAGGGGGGAGGAAGATTGATATAATAATATGAAAAATGAATATCAATCTTCTAAAAACCATTTGAGAGTTAAATTACAAGGGGACGAAGAGCAAGGATATAGGCCAAAGTGATATATCCATGAGAAAAGGACCAATTTAAAGACCACTGATCATAGATCATTGTTTGGAACAATCTGAAACAAGTGGCCAAGGGAAGCAACTCCCTGATCCATAGACTATTGATAAAGCAAGATATTAAGTATAAGGTTGAGAAAAAGGAAGAACAAAATGGCTAATAGAAAAACTACAGCATCTTCTAAGCTTAAAAGTAAGGAAAAAATAAAATCAAACCCCTGACTTGCAATTTTTCTTTCCAAAAAACAAATCAACTCCCCCAGAAACACCACAAGCAGAATCCTCAATACTGGAAGAAAATATAAATAAATCTTCAGGACTATCCTCACAGTCATCAATAGAAGGGGGAGAAGAATCTCATGAAGAACTTTTGACATATACCAAAATGAAGGACTTGTTAAATGATTTCCAAATAAAAATTACATCAGAGCTAACAAAACAGATGGCGGATAATACAAAAACCATCCAAGAAAACTCCATAAGAATAAATGAAAACGAGTTGAAATGTGATAAGCTAATATCCAACAACAATATTCTCTTAAATTCCATACAAAATCTGGAAAATAGAATAGAAGATCTTACCAATAAAATCATTTATATGGAGAACAGATCAAAAAAGAAGAATTTGAGAATAAGAGGAATTGAAGAAAAAATACCAGATAAAGAGCTGAAGAAATTTGTAGAGGAGATGTTAAACAAACTAATCGCCCAATTTCCCAAGGAAGACTCAAAAATTGAAATGGTATATAGAATTCCTCTACCTAAGGGCTCGAATAAAGCGTTATCAAGGGACGTTATTGTTAAAATCCATTTTTTACCATTCAAAGACGCCATATTACAATCTATTTATCAAAAAAAAACTTTAGATTTTCCTTATGAAAAAACTAAAATTCTTCCAAGATTTGTCATCACAGACATTAATAAAAAGGAAAGAATATTCATCTATAACATCTAGTTTGAGAAGAGAAGGAATTATATACAGATGGAAATTTCCTCACGGCATCGCAATATTGAAAAAGATGCAAACTAGTATAAAGTGGATTCATTGAAAGAAGGACAATCTTTATTACATAAGTGGAATATTGAAATGGATGTGACAACAAATAAACAACTCCAAAACTGTCACTTAAAAAAGCTGAATGGACTTTCATTGCACTAAAAATTAGTTAAAGACACAATTTGTATGTACATTTTTTCAAGGCATTTCAATATTGAAAGACGCAAGTTGGTATAGAGTAGATTTATAGAATAATAATAAATAATGAAGTGCACTGGTAGAATAATGGAATTACAATATATTTCCAGATTTGAGAGAAATATGAGTCTCTAAACACTAGAAAGGTTATCAATAGAAGTTACATAAAATTTAAGAAAATATAGTATTAGTTTTGAATCAAAAATCATAAAATCACAATAGGAAATACATTTTTAGGGGAAGAAAGAATTATAATAATAGCACAATAGCACTTTATAGATAGGAGCGGGAAAAAAAAGAGAGAAAAGGAAAAAAGGAGGATATAAGACTCACGACACAATTTATATGTAAATTTCCTCACGGCATCTCAATATTGAAAGATGCAAGTTGGTATAGAGTGGTTTTATTGAATAATAATAAATAATGAAGTGCACTGGTAGAATAATGGAATTACAATATATTTCCCGATTTGAGAGGAATATGAGTCTCTAAACACTAAAAAGGTCACAAATAGAAGTTATATAAAATTTTAAGAAATATAGTATTAGTTCTGAATCACATATCATAAAATCACAATAGGAAATACATTTTTTAGGGGAAGAAAGATTTATAATATTAGCACAATAGCACTTTATAGAGAGGAGGGGAAAAAATAGAGAAAAAGAAAAGAAGGAGGATATAAGATTCACAAAGGTCACTTTATATATAGAATGAATTTTTAATAATAATATTGGAAATTTAGCTATTAATTATTGATTTTTCACTATAAAATAATCAAGTTATGTCTACAAAGCTTAATGGCAAGATTAAGAATAAGTCAGCGAAACAAGGAAAGAATTTAAATAGAATTATATAGAAGAATGATTAAGATGATGAAATGTAATACTATCTCTCTTCCGCTGAGTTTAAGCTTAGTAATATGAAGATTGCTATGATTCTATTTTTTTTTTTGTGTATATAAGACAATTTATACTTGATATTGGTAGAGAATATACTTGCGGTGTATGAAAATTATGTGTTGGAATAGCATGACTTAATGACCAATTTCTGACGTTTTATCTCCTAACATTTCCTAGTATTGGCATAAATGCCTTCAAACCAAGATGGACATAAAGTTAAGTCCAATTCAGAGTATGTTTGTTAGTTGTTTGAGTCAGAGTATGTTTGGATCTCCCAAAAATAACAGTAGGTTGAGAGAAAAATGGTAAAAGGATATCAAAGAAGAATACATAGGGAGAAAGCCCCAATGTTTAAAAATATCAACTATAACAAAGAAAAAACTAGATATAGAATAACAACAAAATCAAGGGAAGTAGAAAGAAGAAATATTGGAGCTTAAATGATCAAGATTTTAACCCATAATGTAAACGGATTAAATTCCCCTTCTAAAAGAAATACAGCCTTTAAAGAATATAGAAAAATGAAAGCAGATATACTGCTTCTACAGGAAACACATTGGAACAAAGATGAACTGGAATATATGGGTAATAAAAAATACAATTTTAGAGTAGATTCCACATTTAATAAAAAATCTAGAGGAGTATCCATACTATTTAGCCACAAATTAAAAATAATAGAGGAGACCAGAATTATAGACCCTTTAGGGAGATACATAATCTGGGGTGGCCAGATTAATGACAAGTCTATGACCATAGTCAACCTATATTTTCCAAATACGAATCAGATTAGTTTTTAAAATAAGATCCTTAAAGAATTAACAAAATTAAGAAAAGGGAAGATGATTATAGGTGGGGATTTCAATATGATAATGGATCCCATTAATGATAGGGTAGGAAAGTCAAATAAAAAAACAATAAATCAAATTAATAAGATATCGAAATAATTTAATAAAGAGATGGGTGAATATGATTTACTAGATTGCTGGAGAATACTCCATCCATATGAAAAAGACTATTCTCATTTCTCTAACCGTCATAGATCATATTCAAGATTGGATTACTTTTTTGTAGATATAAAGACTCTAAGACTAATAAAGAATATCGATTTAAAATTGACCACATGGTCGGACCATTCTATTCAATCATTAGTTATAGAAGATATAAAAGACAACTATTATCTAAATAATAAATGGAGGATTGATCCAATAATTTTTAAGAAAGATGAAATCTTAGAATCCTTAATGAAAGAAACGAGATAATTATTTATAACTAATACAAATACGGTTAAGTCAAATGTTACCTTATGGTGTGCTTATAAATCTGTAATAAGAGGTCAAATAATCTCTAAAATGGCCATTATTAGGAAAGAAAGAGGCAAACCATTAAGAGTGCTGTACATAGAGCTGAATAATCAACAAAAAAGAAATAAACTATGCCCGAGCAAGGAAGGTACAATTATAATTACTAAACTAAATAATCAAATAAATAAGGTTTTGCAAAGTCAGGCAGACTCTATGATGTGGAGATTCCAACAGACCCACTTCCTATTGGCGAATAAAACAAGTAAATACCTAGCGCAAAAACTTAAGAAGCAAACCAATCAAAGAAAGATATTAAGCCTTAAGGGATCAGATAATAAAATCTGTACCCACCCAGATAAAATAGGAGAAATCCTTACAGAATTTTATAAATCATTATATAATATAGAAAACAAGTCAAACTCAAGCAGGGATGAAATAAATACATTTTTGGATAAAACAATTCTCCCTACTATTGATATTGAGGACTGTATTTATCTAGACAAAGATATAACCCTTGAGGAAATAGACGAAGTAATAAAAAAGGCTAATTCTAACAAAGCCACAGGACCCGATGGGTTTGACCATCTATTTTATAAGTTCCTTGGGAAGGAAATTAGAATAGGTCTTTTAGATATGTTTAATGAAATTAAAAACCCAGGGAAAAAAGAAGCGTAAATGGTTGAGACAAAAATCATAAATATATTAAAACCAGGGAAAAACCCAGAAGAAATTACAAGTTATTGACCAATTTCTCTTATAAATATAGATTAAAAAATATATGAAAAAATAACAGCCAATAGGCTTAATAAAATACTGCCTAAACTAATACATATGGACCAATCTGTTTTTGTCCAAGGATGTCAGGCATCAGATAATACCAGAAGACTAGTGGACCTGATATCTCAAGCTAAAAAAACGGGAGTTCCCACTCTGATCCTATCTCTAGATGCAGAAAAAGCATTTGACAGGGTCAGTTGGGAATTCCTAGAAGCAGTGTTAAAAAAGGTTGGATTGACCAACTTTGTATCTAAAACAATTAAAGCCCTATATGAAAAATCATCGGCATATATAACAGGCCCAAATTTTCAATCAGAGAAATTTAGAATTTCCAATGGAACCCGTCAAGGATGTCCAGTTCATATTATTAAAAACATTCAGAAAATAATAGATAGTTTTATTTACTTAAATAAAAAAGTGAGAATAAAAAAGATAATAGCTAATAAAAACTTTGAACTCGGTGGAATTGGAACACCAGACATTAAAAATGTTTGTGAAAATATTGCTATATCCCACATAATCAATATGAATATTAAAAATAGGAAAACATGCTGGATGAAGATAGAGGAAGATCTTGCTGGTTCTTCCTCAATTAGATCATTATTAGGAAAATATAACGATGGAAAAGATAAATGGCATAATCTACCAAAAGGAATAAGATCATTGCTAAAATTCTGGGGGGAAATAAAGATAAACTAGGACTATTTCATTTTCCGTCCTTATCAGCTCCAATTGACATCTTGGAGAACAGATGTAATAATAAAGTTATAGAATATCTAAAGAAAGCCGGACTTAAAAACATCTTAGATCTATAGTTTCAATGCTCTCTATTAAAATACATAGAATTTCAGAAGAAATATTCCATGGAGAAGATATCTTGGTTAAATTATAAAGGTGTGGCAGAAGTACTAAAAAGTAAGGGTTACCAATTGGTAAATGCAGATAATCTGTACGAACTAGAGATTCTTCTAAGTAGGGGCATTGTGACACATCTCATCTCAAAGATTAACAAAATAAGAAAAAAAGGTCTGACTTATATAAAATCTGAGAAGGTAAAGGAATGGGAAAACAAATTTAAGATAAACTGTGAAGACCATGATTGGATAAGAGCCTTAAGATTAATTAAAAATTCCTCGATAAATAGTTCTCTTAAAGAAATACATTTTAAGCTAACTCAAAAGTGGTATCTAGTTCCGGCCACAATTAATAAATTTCACAATTTGACCTCCCCACTATGTTGGAAAGGTTGTGGCCAAATTGGCACATCTGCCCATATGTGGTGGGAATGTATAAAAATCCAACATTTTTGGAAAGAATGTTGTAGTCACTTAACAACAATGTTAAAAATTGACTGTCCGTGCTCCCCAGAAGTAATTCTATTTCATCTACAGATAGATACAAAATTTCCTAAGGATAACCTATTGATATCACATATCCTATTAACTATTAAACACTTATTAGTGAAATATTGGAAAAAGCCTACAATTCCATCTTGGAGTGAAGTCTTGAATAGAATCAACTACAGCAAAGAATTGATGAGGTCTGATTATATTCATGGCTCTAGAGGAAAAAATATAATTAATTGGAATACCTGGGAAAAATATATGCAGCAATGAAAGAAAACTAAAGGAAAGGAAATACTTCTGGGAGGTTATAGTTATAGGAGAATCCTTTTGTATTTCTCTTTTATTTTTTATTTCTCTTATCTTTCTTTTCTCTCATCCTCATTGTTGAATGATAAGGAGGAGGAGAGAGAAGAGGAGGAGAGAAGATTATATAGATATATTGTTGGGAGTAGGAATGAATGTATGTGTATGTGGCATGTGTAATTGTTAGTATATGTTTTATCTCTTACGAAAAATAAGAAGAATGATAAAAGAAGATAAGGAAAGAAGGGAGGGAACTTTTACTACTAATATATAGTTATACTACTCAGAAAAAAAAAGGTGAATATTTTCAGCTTGGTATGGTTTTACTACTATGTTTACTCTATCTCCTATCTCAGCGATATTGGGTATGAACTGATTGTGTATGTACTTTGTAATGTCATACATTTATGTTTTTTGAAAACAATAAATAAAAAAAATAAAAAATAGACTGTATAGGCCCAAACCGTAGCTCAAAAACCTTAAAAGACCAAGTGTGACCATATAGGACCAAACCGCACCTTAAAAACTTTAAATGACCAATCAGGACCATATAGGACCCAATCGCACCTTAAAAACACACACTACACCAATCAGGACTGTATTGTCCCAAACCGTACCTCAAAAACCTTAAAAGACCAAGTGTGACCATATAGGACCCAACCGCACCTTAAAAACCTTAAATGATCAATCAGGACCATATAGGCCCCAACCGTACCTTAAAAACACACACTACACCAATAAGGACTGTAAAGGCCCAAACCGTACCTCAAAAACCTTAAAAGACCAAGTGTGACCATATAGGACCCAACCGCACCTTAAAAACCTTAAATGACCAATCAGGACCATATAGGACCCAACTGTACCTTAAAAACCTTAAATGACCAATCAGGACCATATAGGCCCCAACCGTACCTCAAAAACCTTAAAAGACCAAGTGTGACCATATAGGACCCAACCGCACCTTAAAAACCTTAAATGACCAATCAAAACCATATAGGCCCAAACTGTACATAAAAAAAAAAAATATATATATATATATATATATATATATATATATATATATATATATATATATTAATAAATATCAATATATATATATATATATATATATATATATATTAATATATATCAATATATATATATATATATATATATATATATATATACATATATATTAATAAATATCAATATATATATATATATATATATATATATATATATATATATATTAATATATATCAATATATATATATATATATATATATATATATTAATATATATCAGTATATATATATATATATATTAATTATATATCAGTATATATATATATATATTATATATATATATATATATATATATATATATATATATATCAAAATATATCAATATATATATATATATATATATATATATAAATATATATCAATATATAATATATATATATATATATCAATATATAATATTATATCAATATATAAATTTATATATATATATATATATATATATATATATATATACACACATAAAACAATATACATAAAACATAAAAATATAATAATTGATATAAAAATAAAAATATAATATAATACTAAAAATATAAAAATATTATATCAATATATAAATTAATATATATATATATATATATATATATATATATATATATACACACATAAAACAGTATACATAAAACATAAAAATATAATAATTGATATTTATAAAAAAAAAAATTATACGTATTTAAAAAATTATATATATATATTTTTTTTTTCTAGTATATATGTATTTATGTCTTTTTTTAATAAATGTACTTATGCAAATAATTAATAAATTACATGTATATCTTTTTATTTCATTATTGTTCATGTATTTTTATTAGACATTATTTATTATACATATTACAGTGCTATTTATGTGCTATACATGTTACAGGATACTATAACATGTATATCACATAAGTAGCACTGTAATATGTATAATACATATTACAGGGTCACAAGTTCACACTAACCTTTTTTGCCCTTACAGGCTTCCATACCTGCTTTTCGAATTTTTCAAAGACTCTGATTGGTTGAAATCAATGTCAATCAAAATTTCAGCCAATCAGAGTCCTTCAAAAAATAGAATAAAAGGCGGAGCGTGGGAAAAAATCAATTAGTCGTCGGGGGAGCTCCTTGAAGGAGGAGCTTCGTTGGAATGTTTTTTTGTTTTTTTTAGAGCGTCAGTTTTTTTAGGTGGAGGCCTATTGAAATGGGCCAGAAAGGATGGACAATGGCTTCAATCAAGATAAGGACATGGGCTTCTATCAAAATTGGAAGACATGGGCTTCAATCAAAATTGATTGGAATGCCCGACTATCCAGGGCAGAAGGCCACCGCTGGAGGGGTCAATTTTAAAGGTAAGTATGTGCTGTGTTTACTTTATTATTGCTTTATTTTTTTCCCCTTCCCTTATTTTTATTTTATCTTTAAAAGTGACAGGCAATGTATTCTTTTTATTTTTACTCGAATTTTAAAGATACATTTACTGTTACTTTTAAAAATGGAATAAAAATATGGAGGGGGTGTTCTGTGTTTTTTTGTTGTTGTGTTTTTTTTTTAAACTGTAAGTTAGGTGGGTTGATAGTTGGGCCAGGGTGGGGTGGGGTCACTGGGTCAGGGTGGTAGGTAGGTGGCTTGGCTTGGTACTACCAAGCCACCTACCTACCACCCTGACCCAGTGACCCCACCCCACCCTGGCCCAACTACCAAGTTGGTAGTTAGGTCGGGGTGGGGGTCATTAGGTCAGGTTGCTAGGTGGATTGGTAGTTGGGCCAGGGTGGGGTGTGGTCACTGGGTCAGGGTGGTAGGTAGGTGGCTTGGCTTGGTACTACGAAGCAACCTACCTACCATCCTGACCCAGTGACCACACCCCACCCTGGCCCAACTACCAAGTTGGTAGTTACGTCAGGGTGGGGGTCATTTAGTCAGGCTGGTAGGTGGATTGGTAGTTGGGCCAGGGTGGGGTGTGGTCACTGGGTCAGGGTGGTAGGTAGGTGGCTTGGCTTGGTACTACGAAGCAACCTACCTACCACCCTGACCCAGTGACCACACCCCACCCTGGCCCAACTACCAAGTTGGTAGTTAGGTCAGGGTGGGGGTCATTTAGTCAGGCTGGTAGATGGATTGGTAGTTGGGCCAGGGTGGGGTGTGGTCACTGGGTCAGGGTGGTAGGTAGGTGGCTTGGCTTGGTACTACGAAGCAACCTACCTACCATCCTGACCCAGTGACCACACCCCACCCTGGCCCAACTACCAAGTTGGTAGTTAGGTCAGGGTGGGGGTCATTTAGTCAGGCTGGTAGGTGGATTGGTAGTTGGGCCAGGGTGGGGTGTGGTCACTGGGTCAGGGTGGTAGGTAGGTGGCTTGGCTTGGTACTACGAAGCAACCTACCTACCACCCTGACCCAGTGACCACACCCCACCCTGGCCCAACTACCAAGTTGGTAGTTAGGTCAGGGTGGGGGTCATTTAGTCAGGCTGGTAGGTGGATTGGTAGTTGGGCCAGGGTGGGGTGTGGTCACTGGGTCAGGGTGGTAGGTAGGTGGCCACCCCACCCTGGCCCAACTACCAAGTTGGTAGTTAAGTCGGGGTGGGGGTCATTAGGTCAGGTTGGTAGGTGGATTGGTAGTTGGGCCAGGGTGGGGTGTGGTCACTGGGTCAGGGTGGTAGGTAGGTGGCTTGGCTTGGTACTACGAAGCAACCTACCTACCGCCATGACCCAGTGACCACACCCCACCCTGGCCCAGCTACCAAGTTGGTAGTTAGGTCAGGTTGGGGGTCATTTAGTCAGGCTGGTGGATTGGTAGTTGGGCCAGGGTGGGGTGTGGTCACTGGGTTAGGGTGGTAGGTAGGTGGCTTGGCTTGGTACTACCAAGCCACTTACCTACCCCCAACATAGGTTGGTAGTTGAGTCAGGGTGGGGTCAGACTTAGGTCAAGGTGGTGGTGGGGTCACTGGGTCAGGGTTGGCACAGGGCCCCATGGGCCTCCTGGGGGGGGTAACCGGGTCTGGGGGGGGTAGGAGTGAAGGGTCCGTCGGGCTTCTCACGGGGCCCTATGGGCCTCCTGGGTAGTTGACCTCATGGTCCGTCGGACGACTAAGGTGGCCAGATGGGCCTCCTGGAGGGGTGACCGGGTCTGGTGGGGGGTAGGAGTGACAGGGTCCGTCGGGCTTCTTACGGGGCCCTATGGGCCTCCTGGGTGGGTGACCACATGGTCCATCGGGCGACTAAGGTGGTTGGTGTGTGTGGCAGGCAGGAAGGCAGGCATAGTGGGGTAACTAGGGTAGCCCTGTGTTTATTAGGGGGACTAGGGGTTTTGGCTAGGGCAGGGCAGTTAGACTTTCTGTAGGTAGGTTGGGTCAGTCTGAGTGGTTTCAGCCAGGAAGGTCTCAGTCTCAGCGGGAGTAGGAAACAAGAGAGGGATGGCTTATGGGGGTAAGGTTTGTATTAACAGGGCAGCTGTCAATCAAAATTAAACTCTATTAGCTGGTGGGCGCCCTGGGCTAATGGTCTGGGTGGGCTTATGTGGGGATCCTGGCAACTAGACAGCTCTCCATCATTGATTGGTCAATGCTGAAAGGCTGTCAGTCATTGAAATGGATACATTTTCACTGCCCATGCATAGCTTCTCCCTGGTTGGTGGGCGGAATTGATTAACGGTCATGACTCATTCATAGAGTCTAAAGGTTAGTGTAATATGATCACACAGCGTGCAGGGAAAGCTACAATGGATAGTGTTGGCACACAGCAGTTAAGGCATACAACACAAGGGGTTATCTTAAAGTGACAGTGTCCCAGGGAATAGTTTGCTTTCATTCATACAGTATGAACACTTGAATGCTGATGTACACATTATATTTAATTGTTATTTATGTTTTACTAATAAAATATTGTGTTTTTTTTATTGCTGGTCACGAAAATATTTGGGGGGGGGGGGGGCGCTTGCCCCGACGCCCCTATGGACGAGCCGAGGAGGCTTTGCGTGTTAACACGCAGGACAGGCAGGAATAGGCTACGTGCTGAGCAACGTTGAATTTCGCTCTTGTAAATCCTTTGATCTGACAAGCACGTAACCGCTACTTGTTCAATTCAGCTATTAAATTGCAACGTGGTCACTCACGAGCAAGCACGTAACACGCAAATTGAGCCCAAAGGCCAACGTGTGCTCAAGAGCACACACAAGGGGTTAAAGTACAATACGTAGCACTTATTAATCAAATAAAAACACTCTACTGTACTTTTATTAACAGGGAAAGTGATGCTAGGTCTTAGAATTAATAGCACAACATTCTCAAGCCCGCAAATCAGCCCCGAAAAATACTTCATTTCATGATTATATTTTGTGTTATAGCAATCCAATATACAATCAATGTGTTACAACATATACTGTAACTCACATGTAATAGAATATCATAATTACTGCTTTATTAATATTGCATAATATCTGGCCTGTGGGACCGATCGCAAACTGAAGTACTGAACTGAAGTACATAGAACTTTGAAATCTACCCTCCCCTTTTTCAGTGACGTAACGCTAACAATCTCTTTTTCCATTGGCTCCATCTGAACCTGGGTATACGTGATTGCTTTATTGTTTGCAATCGAGCACGCAACCCCGACGGCCGAGAACTGGTTTACGAAATACCGACTCTCGCTCGTAAGCTCACAGCCCTTTCTAATTTAATAGCAACGTAAAATGGCCAAATTTGAAGCATGCAGCACTTATGTGCTACATGTTGGACTTGCGAGGCTGGAATTAATATGGCCCTATATACTGTTCAGTTTTGATCTGATATATCTACCCCACTATTAACTATACATATTGTTATTGGTATGTAATGACATCTGTACAGTTGATGAATATTCACTGTACAGGATGTGATCTTGTATATGTGCTAAGCAATTTGTAAAATGATTTATTTGAGACATATTTATCTATAAACAACTTGCTGTAGAAATAACATATAGAGACAAAGAATAGGAGATTCATATTGTTATTATCATAATGTATTCAAATGTATTATATAGAACGATATCCATCACAGGACAGTGCACAATGTTAAATATGCGGCATGGGGCAAGAACTTGTATCTATAATGTGGATGTGCTGTGTTATTCAAGTACTACAGTTTTTTTAAATGTATTGTATGGAATCATATCTATTAAAGGACAGTGGACAATGGCATGTATGCGGTATGGAGCATGATTTTTGAATATAGAATATGTATCTATAATGCGGCTGCACTTTGTTTTTTAAGTATCAAACGTGTTGTTACATGGATGCTTTGTGAGTGTGATGCGGTCCCTTGCTGAAGGGCTGGGACGAATTATATAAAGGTGGTGGGAAACAACGATTTAGGACAATAACAGGTAGTTGATGGATGATGATGTTCCTTTGAGACAATGTATTCTTCTGCGGTCTTGGTTCAACTGTTAAAGATAACACAATTGGATTACTTCCTTGTTTATTCCTACTTTTCTTTCTTTTTGATCACATGAAGCCGATGCCTAATAAAAATTATTCTCGGATTGGAGAGGGTCATTGGTTCTTGACCACAAAATAAAACATACAAATTAGATACATTGCCTTTGAAACACATGACTGATACTTAGCAATGATATACCCTAAGCACACAAATAGTATGATCTTCTTTGATTGGCTAAAATACCATAAATAGCCATTTTGCATGAGGGCAGCTCACTCTTTGATAAGGAGAAATTAAAAACACTTCAGGACTGACTAAGATTTCCTAACAGGGAACATAGTCTTCATTTTGTCTACTCTATTCTGAAGTTATAATGTTGAAAAGAAAAAAATAATATACACTCCCCATGCTTAGATACCGGAGAATTCAAGCAAATTACAAACAAAATGATGTGATCTAATTAGACAACTATTATAAGTTTGACAATTCCTGAGGCAAAGTCCAGGAATAAGTGAATCAACCTAACAGTAATTATTTAGGTTGCAGGAAAATGTACGTTATGTTTTTTTAATCAGCAATGTTTCCCAGGGATTCAGTGCTTAGTTCAAGCACTAAAAAAAGTATTTTTCCCTTTTGGATATATTTTCCCTGTGTTTTTAACAATTTATTTTTGGTGTGTTTGTCACATGCAGAATGAAATGAAGATACAAAAAAAAAATGTAATTAAGAATGAATAAAAGTTATATGTACAGGAGTGAAAACTGTGATTGTATTCTAAAATTGTTCTAAAACTGTCATTTGCAATTTGACAATGAGAATGAAGTCTATCATCCTGGAATCTCAGTTGGATGCAAGATGCCTTTACAAGGGATCCTTTTGAACTCTTAGAGAAGGTTTCTTTCAAATAGTTGACTATGGAGACAGTATGTTTTGTCGACAACATGTGAGCTCCGTAAGTGAGTGAGATATAAGCTTTATCAACCTCTCCTCGTGAAAGAAAGCCCAGTCTGGATGACATTGCCAAGTGAATTTAAACCAAAAATATCATCAGAATTTTCATAGGAAATTGTGCTGGCAGTTTTCTTTCCTCATCAGAGGAATGAGAAGGAAAGGAAATATCATACACTGGATGTCAAAGGAGAGTTATGTTTCAAAGCCAGCCATCGCTATTTACGGTTTCCAAAGCTTACCAAGTGTTGAGAAAAGAAGCACCTCAAGCTCAATTCAACTAGATTTGTAGCTAGGGCTGAAAAGGCAAGAGCGCCTGTTAAGTAAATATATAGCGCAGTGGTTTGCAGCAGTATTCATACATATACTAAGCATTATAGAATTATTGTGAACAAGGATGCACAGTTTGGGCCGGGAAGAGATGGGAGACAAAATGCAAAGCAAGTGAAGAAAGAATGAGAGGCAGGAATACAGATAGAGGGAGTAGAGCAACAGAGAAAAAAAGTCGAGAGAGAAAAGGAACAAAATACGGAGAGAGAGAATGGGGAGAAAGAAAAGGCTGGGAAAGAAAAGGAGGAGAGACCGGGAAGGAAAAAAAGTGGGGGTAGCTTTTTGCTTATGAGCATCCTCAGGAGCATTATGAAAATACCAATTTTACATGTCCAGTATTTTCTTAAATAGGCACTGTGGTCATATATGTAACACTTTTTTGAAGAACTACAATTGAGCATATCAAAAATGTTTTAGAATTGTAGGTAAAATAATACAATCTGTAATATATTACCTTTTATTTACAATTATGCTGCTGTGGGATCTACCATTTTGATTTTTTGTTGATCTTCCGTAGGTGGCAGGAGACTTTGACTGCACAGAAAGTTGATATCTACACAACATATGTGGCATCTATAAAGGTAAGAATTTCAGTAGCAGTAATGAAAAGCTCATTAGTTTTGAATGATTTTGTATAAAACTCAAATGTAAAGGCTGTATTTATAACTAATAATATTTTGCCTATTATAAAGTTTAATTATTGAAAACAGTTATTAGACGCAAACTATATAGTGGAGGGTAAATGCCAGAAGGGAAAGAACGAAAGAAAGAAAGAAAGGATGGAGATGAACAAGTAAAAAGAGTGTAAACTACACAGGGATATTTCTAGATTCTGTAAATTGCTGCATAATAAGTGAATACTCTTCTCTAACCTTATTCTAAAATTATTCTGGATTGTATATAGTTACATAGTTACATAATAATTGACGTTGAAAAAAAACTTTTAGCCCAACAAGTTCAACCTTTTAAGATCTCCTCTGATCTGCAATATGCAGATTAGTTGTTAATTGATCCAGAGGAAGCCCAACAGAAAAAAAAAAACAAGTGAAACTTTGCTAATTGCCTCAAAAGGAAAACAAAATAATTAATTCCTGACCCCAGATACTGGCGATTGGATTTCTCCCTGGATCAATACTCCCTGTCTAATTATCCAGGATATCCCTGAATACCCTTTTTATTTAAAAATATATCCAACCGCTTTTCTTTCCTGTCTTTTAGTCAGCTCTCGATTCCTAAACAGATATTTACTGCAATTCCTGTATCCCTTATTGTGCACAATAGTCTCCCATGTGGCACTGTATCAAAAGCCTTTGCAAAATCTAAAAATACTTCATTCACTGAGTTGCCTTGATCCAGGTTCTTACTAACCTCCTCATAGAAACTAATTAGATTTGTTTGTCATGACCTATCCCTCATAAATCCATGTTGACTCCTACTTACAATCCTGTTTGAATAGACATATTCTTGTATATTATCCCTTATTAATATAGGACTATACAAGGTTAATTAGGTCCAGATGGGGATAAATAGGCCCAGTTAGAGTTAGATAGTCCCAGTTAGGGTTAAATAGTTCTAGATTGGATTAAATAGGCCCAGTTATGGTTAGATAGTCCCAGTTAGGATTAAATAGGTCTAGATGGGTTTAGATAGGCCCAGTTAAGAATAAATAGGACTAGATAGGCTTACATAGGACTAGACAGGGTTAAATAGTCCCAGTTAAGGTTAAACATGTCTAGATGGGGTTAGATAGGCCCAGTTAGGGTTAAATAGGTCTAGATGGGTTTAACAGGGTTTAGTATGGGTCAATGGGTATAGTTAGGGTTAAGGGGTTAATGGGGTATAGTAAGTGTTAATAGTGTAGTGCTTAGACTTTGGGTCATGATGGTCCTGGGGGTTATTTTCTGTTAATCAGAACTTGGACAATACTACAAATTGCATTGACATGAAAAAAGAAACGTTACTTTAAAAGTCACTGTTCCTGTATGAAGCATAAATGCCAATGCTAACTGTAATAAGCCAAAACAGACACAAAAGTTGGAAAACGGACAGACACATTATAAATATGTATTTTTGCACTATAGTGGAATATTTGATCATATTTGATCCATACACTCTTTTGTTCAATTCAACTTTTTACAAAAGGTACCATGTGAGAATAAAAAGATTACTTTATTTTAATTTCAAGACAGCAGTTTTTTAAAAACAGGTAAAACTACTAAAATAAACAGAAAAAAAGTTTTCCCCTTGAGATAGACAATAATAGAAGTTTAATAGCGTATAATGGTAGCAGTTCCTATTGCCCATGAAGGGCTCCTCCTAGAGCACAGATTGTCTGTTGCTCCAAGAAACTTTACTCTGTCCCTAATATTCTCCTACTAACACTTTATTAGTTTCTAGTAATCAAAGTATGGTATCACATATATAGTTGTGAGCGTACGAGTTGTTGCTAACGCTGCGGGCTCGCGTAGCGAGCCCGCGGGCCTCGCGAAGCGAGGGCACTGTGCCAGGTTCTCAGTTGCTGGCATGGAGCTCCGCAGGCGCTCCATGCCAGCACCTGAGGACCTCGCAAAGCGAGGTCTTCAGTTGCAGCAACTGCGACCCTTGCAAAATTTCAAAAAAAGTTTACGTCGCAACACATTACGACACTCGCAAACAACATACGACACACGTTCACACACATTACGACACTCGCAAACAACATACGACACACGTTCACACACATTACGGCCTCGCAACACTCGGACGCAACTCGCGAACATTACAAAATTAAAAACACAATACATACACACAGCACATACATAAAAACCTTACCTACACAAACAGGAAGCACCCAGGACCTCAAAAATGCAACTTACAACTTAATTGCACTCAAAATAAAAGAGTTTAGACACTAAATAGTTTGTTAAGCGACACAAAAAATGGCCGACGAATAAAACGAAAACGAGGCTACACACGCAAACACCATACGAGACCCGTTACCACACATTACGACTTCGCAAACATCGGACGCAACACGCCGACATACAAACATTTAAAACTTAAGAAAGACACACAACAAACACATAACAAGCTTACCTACAGCAAGAGGAACCAGCCAGCACCTCAAAAAAACAAGTTACACCTACATTTAAATCAAAATAAAACACTTTAGACACTAATACCATCGCTAAGCGACAGAAAAAATGGCCGACGAACAAAACGAAAACGAGGCTTCAGACGTAACTACACTACACTTACTCGCAATAATGAAACACATACTATGCGGAACGTATCACAATCATATTAAACACCATTTTGAACAGTAATACGCAGAAAATGGCGGATGGAACGCAAATTGTAAGCTGGAACGCAAATAGCGCATGCTTATTGCGTTCTAACGGTCTCACTTTCCAGAACTTTCTACAAGTTTATAAATACTGCCTATTTCAAACAAAAAAATACATTTCTCCTCAGGTGATCAACGGAGTGACTTCTGAGATAACTGCTGCTTTTACTTGAGAAGACAATTCTTTACTAATTTACTACTTTGCATTGGGCAAATTACAACTGAGAGGTAAGCTATAATATATTACATTTTATTATCAGGACAGGTCAAACAAATAAAATAAAAAAATAGGATTTATGTAGTGACATGTATGGCACATTTATGTGTATAGGCTCAAAAAAAAAATACAGTTCATTTAACAAAACAACAAAAAAACATAATTCAATATTAAACAGAGGTTTATGTATAGTGACATGTGACACGCACATATATGTCTATAATGTATAGTGACATCTGACACGCACATATATGTCTATAATGTATAGTGACATCTGACACGCACATATATGTATAGAATGTATAGTGGCATGTGACACGCACATTTATGTGTATTGCCCCTGCATAGTGACATGTGACACGGACATATATGTGTATCATGTATATTGACATGTGACACACACATTTATGTGTACTGCCCCTTCATAGTGACATGTGACACGGACATATATGTGTATAATGTATATTGACATGTGACACGCACATTTCTGTGTATTGCCCCTTCATAGTGACATGTGACACGGACATATATGTGTATAATGTATATTGACATGTGACACACACATTTATGTGTACTGCCCCTTCATAGTGACATGTGACACGGACATATATGTGTATAATGTATAGTGACATGTGACACGCACATTTCTGTGTATTGCCCCTTCATAGTGACATGTGACACGTACATATATGTGTATAATGTATAGTGACATGTCACACGCACATTTATGTGTATTGCCACTGCAACAAAATTAGCTTAAAACAAAATCAGTAAACAACTACATTTAAATGACATTATATGTCATGTATACTGATATGTCACACGCACATATATGTGTATCATCTATAGTTACATCTCACACACACACATTTATGTGTGTTGGAAAAAAAAAATATAAGGTTAATTTAACCATTTAAATATGAGTCATGTATACTGATATGTCACACGTACACAAAATAATTACATTAAAATATGGAATGTGCTTCATGTATGTGACATATGTGTGTAGCCCCCAACAAAAAATAAGGTCAATTGAAAAAAATTACACAACTATATTTAAATGACATTCATTTACTTCAATTCAATAGATCATATAAAGCTGAATCTTTTTATTTCTTTGAATATTCAAACAGACTCTGCATCAATAGCGTCTCTCAACAATTTGCACCGTGCACTGTGAAGCACAATCCCTTTTAAAGAACACCAACAAAGAAGAAGAGGTAAGATACAACAAGACATTACATGCTCAAAAGGCCATGCTTTGCTAGATGAAAAATTATAAATATACAAATAACTATTTCACTTTCTTTTTCAAACAGACACTACAAGAAGACCGGCGCATTAAGATTGGCAGGAGGGGACCGTCTGTCATTCAAAACTTCAATCAAGGTAAAGTATTAAGTATAAACAAGAAAGAACCATGAGCCTTATTCAATTGCGACTTCCTCAATTGAAAAGGGCTCTATATAAGCACATAACATATTTTTTATACAGAACTTTTTAGTTACTGAATTTCTAACCACAATCAAGGTTTTCAATAACTAAAAACTTTGCTCAATAAATATGTTATGTGATTATATAGAGCCCTCTTCAATTGGCAAAATTGCAATTCAATGAGGACCTATATATCTTTAATGGCCAAGGGCCTCACTCAAATGTGATTTGCCCATTTCAATAGGGCTCTATATAAGCACAGAGCATATTTTTTAAAGGAACTTTTTATTTTGTGAACACGTTGCTTTTGGATACAAGTTCACTAAATACAAAATTCCGTAAAAAAATATGCTCTGTGCTGATATTGAGCTCTATTCCATTGGCCAAAACACAATTGAATGAGGAGCTCACAATATAACAAATGCAGTAACCAAAGGCCCTCATTCAATTGCTATTTTGGACAATTAAATATGGCTATAAATAAGCACTTTTAGGCCCTTATTCTATTTTAACAAATATATGTGATGTGCTTATTTACAACCCTATTCAATTTTCAACATTGCAATTCAATGACGGCCTTAGAGTACTATTACATTGTAAAAAATGCAATTGAATGAGGGGCAAACTATGCAACATATGGTACACACAAAGGCCCTCATTCAATTGCAATTTGCCCAATTGAATAGGGCTCTAAATAACAACATAACAATTTTTTTTAAAGAAGTTTTTAGTTACTAAAAATATATCCAAAATAAAGTTTTTAAATGACTAAAAACTTATTAAAAAAAATATGCTATGTGCTTATTTAGGGCACGATTCAATTAGCCAAATCGCAATTGAATGAGACACAAACTGCTACACACAAAACAGAATTTCTTATTCAATGTTTAACAACCTATAAGCCTTACAAAGAAGCAAAAATAAGAATAACAAAAGTGTTGTGCACCTAATAGCATTGTACAAAAAATCACACAAACTCATAGGAAACTACATTAACATTCTTCTTTAGTGTTTAACAACCTATAACCAGTACAATCAAGAATAAATAACTTTTGCACAAGTGGTGAGCACCAAACTGGATTGTCAAAAACTAACACAAACACATAGCAAACTACATTAATTATATTATTTCATGTTTCACTAACTATAAGCATCCCAATAAAGGTTAAATAAGTATACCACAAGTGGTGTGCACAAAACAGGATTGTACAAAAAATAACATAAACACATAGCAAAATAAATTTATATTCTTATTTAATATATCACAACCCACAAGCCTTACTAAGAACCTTAAATAAGAATAACAAAAGTCGTGGGATTGTAAAGAAAGTAAAAAAAAAAAAAGATAGAAAAAAATAACCATAACTGATACAATACAGCCAAATTCATAAATTTTTAAATTATTTAAAAGACATTTCACTCAAACAACATTTTCTATTTTATATTACAACAGATACTGCGTGAAGACAATCGGACGAGGACTTTCTCCACAGGACCGGACCATAGGACGAGGACTCGGACCAGACCAGCAGACGAGGAATTTCAACACAGGACCAGACAAGCAGACGAGGAATTTCAACACAGGACCAGACCATCGGACGAGGACTTTCACCAAAGGACCACAACATCGGACGAGGGCTATCGCCACAGGACCACAACATCGGACGAGGGCTATCGCCACAGGACCACACCATCGGACGAGGACTTCCAACAGAGGACCACACCATTGGACAACGATTTTGAACCGAGGACCAACAAACATTCGGATTTAAATCACACTTCAACCAAGGTAAAGTATAATAAGTACTAAAGTATAAAACTAAAGAAACTGCTTTCAGTTGCATCTGTGTCAACAGAAAAATAAAATAATTAATTTACTATCTCCCTTATTTTATTTAAATTGCTACTATGCAATACATAGCTCAATAACCACATCACTTTTTTTTTTAGCAAAGAAGTTTTGCAGTGGTAAATATCTATCCACAAACAACGTTTTTAATAAATAAAACCATTATTTTAAAAAATATGTTACATGCTTATTTACAGCAGTATTCCATTGGCCAAATTCTTAGCCAGTGAGGACAGGAATTATAAATTTAACTAAATATAAATGATACATTCTAAATATAAATGATACATTAATGATTTGCCTTTTATTTCACCAATTGTGCACAAGAATCTTTAACAGGAATTACAAATTTAAATATACACAATTACATTTATTTTTTTTCCTTTACAGATTAATATGGCTGATAACGAGACCAAAGAAGAGAAGAAAAGACGTCAAACTAGAGAAAGACAAGAGAGATGGGCCGCCCAGCAGACACCGGAGGAGAAAGAAATTCGACGAGAAAAAGAACGCAAAAGACTTGCAAATAAAAGAATATCAGCTGCAAAAATGAAAGATACAACCAAAAAAAATAAAAAAATAATAAAGCATTTACAAACTGTTCCTAAAACATCAGATGACATTTTACAAGATACCAGTCAAGACAGACCAAAAAAAGCAACTACAAAAACAAAGCATTTACAAACTCTTACTAAAAACTTACAGGACATTTCAACCAAACAAGTACAACATATACCAAGAAAATCTACGAAAAAAACTAAACATTTAGAACCTGTTGTTGAAACATTTCATGACTTTTCATCTGATGAATATGAAAGTCAACATCCAATATTCTTTGCAAATTGTCCTTTACTGAAGTCTTTAGCAGTAGAGGTTCATAGTTGTGGGGACATGACTACTCAATGTCAATTTTGTGAGGCTTATTATTTTAAACAGGAGAGACCCAGAGATGGACAATTTATTAGTTGTTGTCAAAAAGGAAAGTTCAAACTTCCAGAAAGGAAACAATTTCCAACCTATTTACAAAATATTATGACTGAACCTACTTTTCCAAATTACAAAAATTTTAAGACAAACATAAGATCCTACAATAGTGCCATATCATTTGCATCTATGGGGGCAACATTGGCTGCTAATGTACCAGGACATGGTCCTTACTGTTTTAAAGTCCAAGGACAAATTTATCATCAGACTTCACATTTACATCCAGAGGAAAGAGAGCAAAGAAAATTCGCTCAACTATATGTCCTAGATACAATGGAAGCTGTTGACCAACGTATGCAGATGGAAGAAAATAAAAAATGCTTACCCAGTGTTTTTATAGAGCTAAATAACATTATGGACAACAATCCCTACAGTAAAGCTTACAAAAAATTGGCAGAAGTAGAAAATGAACAACTACTTCATGCACAAAGACATCAATTACCCATGCCAAAGGTTAATATGGTGCTTAAAAGAGACAGACATACTGATAAACGTCGTTATAACTTGCCAACATCAAATGAGGTTGCAATGGTCTTTCAGAATGATGAAGGAGAACCACCATTTCAAAGAGACATTAGAGTATATCCCAGAAATGAGGAGCAACCATTTATTAATATTAATATCTTAAGTCCAAATTTAGATCCAATGACATATCCCATCTTTTTCCCACACGGAGAAGCAGGTTGGTAACCAAAATTAACCCTTCCCAGTTACCCAAATGCTAAAGCCAGAATCCGAAATAATGTTTCTATGCTTGAATTTAAAGTTGCTCAAATTGCCATTAGAGATTAATTTAATCCAATTTTATGTGGTGGGAAACTAACACAACAATGGATTATTGATTCATATTTGCAAGTTGAGGCAAATAATTTAAACTTTATAAAATATCAACAAGATAAACTACGTGTAGAACAATATTGTGGACTCATGGACTATGTTGCTGACGTGGCTACAAGCAGAGACATGACAGCTGGCAAAGCCATCATTTTACCATCTTCCTTTCAAGGATCTCCTCGAAATATGAGAGAAAGATACAATGATGCTATGGCTATTGTGACAAAATTTGGAAAACCAGATTTATTTGTGACATTTACATGTAATCCACAATGGCCAGAAATTAATCAAAATCTACTTCTTGGACAAAGTGCTTCAGATCGACCAGATTTAGTAGCCAGAGTTTTTAAGATCAAATTAAATGAATTAATACGTGACTTCACTATAAATCACTTATTTGGCAAATGTCTTGCTTATGTATATACCATTGAATTTCAAAAAAGAGGCCTTCCACATGCACATCTTCTCATAATACTTCAAGAGAAAGATAAATTAGATACTTCGGACAAAGTGGATGCAGTCATAGTTGCTGAACTACCAGATCCAGAACTATATGGTAGACTATATGAGATTGTTACTCATCGCATGATTCATGGACCCTGTGGAGACCTTAATCCACAATCACCATGTATGGAAAATAATCAATGTTCAAAAGATTTTCCAAAAGATTATAGAGACAAAACATATGCAAATTGTGATGGATATCCACTTTATAAAAGAAGAGAAGGAGATAGTGCCATTATTCGTGGAAAAAAAGTAGACAATAGATATGTAGTACCCTACAATCCACATTTACTCATGAAGTACAACGCCCACATCAACGTAGAAGCCTGCACTTCCATCAAATCCATTAAATATGTCTACAAATATATTTACAAAGGTTACGATGCAGCTACTGTAGTCGTCAAAAGTGCAGACAACCCTGAAAGTAGTGAGTTAGTACATGATGAACTTGCATCTCATGTAGATGCTCGCTATGTCAGTGCACCAGAAGCTATGTGGCGGCTTTTAAAATTTGAAATGCATGATAGATCACATGCAGTATATAGGTTAGCAGTACATTTGCCACAACGACATTTAGTCTATTTCCATGCTGGAAATGAAATGAATGCATTGGCCCAAAGTGAAGATCGTCACACTACACTAACTGCATGGTTTGCATTAAATTCCACTGATGCTGAAGCAACACAATACTTATATATTGAAATTCCATATCACTATGTTTTTGTGAATGGATTATGGAGAGCAAGAAAAACCAGAGGCAATAAAATAATTCCACGAATTTACAGTCAGTCCAAGAGATGTTGAACGTTTTTGCTTACGGATATTACTTTTAAATGTTCCAGGAGCACAAAGTTTTGAACAATTAAGAACTGTTAATGACATTGTATATGAATCCTTCCATTTAGCTGCAAGACATAGAAACTTACTCGCTGATGATACAGAGTGGGAAAGATGTTTAGAAGAAGCAGCACAATGTCAAATGCCACGACAGATGAGAGAACAATTTGCTTTTATTTGTATCTTCTCAAATGCTCCAAATGCATTAGCTTTGTGGGAGACTTTTAAAAGTAATATGGCTGAAGACTTTATGCGACGATACAATGAACCCATTGCACACTTAAAAGCGTTAATGGAAATTCAAGAAGTCTTTTTAACTCATGGATTAAGTTGTGCAAGTTTTAATTTGCCTGATCCAGGTCTAATAGATGACATTAACTTTGAAGACTATGACATTTAACAACAAGCAGAAAGAACAGAAGAAAGACTTGCAACTTTAAATACACTACAATTGCAAGCATTTCATGCCATAGATGATGACATGGTGACAGAGCGTTATTTCTATCTTGATGGACCTGGCGGATCAGGGAAAACATATTTGTACAATTTATTAATGAGTTCAGTACGAGCACAAGGAAAAATAGCAATGGCGTTTGCCACTACTGGAATTGCTGCACTTTTATTAGAAGGTGGAAGAACTGTTCATAGTGGATTTAAACTGCCAGTGCCTATTTTGGAAAATTCTGTGTCAGATATTCGCATGACATCCTTACAAGCAAAGAAATTGAAGAAATGTAAATTAATTATAATAGATGAGGCCACAATGATGTCATGCTATGCCCTCCAATGTATTGACCGTTTGCTTCGTGAAGTCATGGAGAATATTTTTCCATTTGGTGGAAAGGTAATGTTGTTGGGTGGCGATTTTAGACAAACATTACCTGTCGTTGTACATGGAAATCGAACAGACATTATTGAAACATGTATAAAGTCAAGTACAGTATGGAAACATTTTACCCATCTTCAACTGCAACAAAATATGAGATCAGAAGGCCAAACTGATTTCAATGATTGGCTTATTAAAATTGGAGAAGGCAGAACAGAAAAAATACTACATTTACCTGACGACACTGTAGAGATCCCACCTCATATGATTTGTCAACAAGATATTATATCGGCTATATTTGAAGGGAGCATAAATAACGAAGAATATTCCGAGCTTGCCAACCAAGTTATACTGAGGTGTAAAAATAAAGATGCATTAATACTCAATAATGAAATCTTAAAAAAATTAATGCACCACAAAGAAATTATCACAGTGCTGATTCTGTACTTGCTGATGACAATGAAAGTCAGGCAAACTTTTCAACTGAATTCATTAACTCTTTAACTCCTTCTGGAATGCCACCACATATTTTGCAGCTAAAGAAAGGTGCAATTATCATGTTACTGCGAAATATGAACCCCAAAAAAGGCCTATGCAATGGCACAAGATTAATTGTTCAACAATTAAAGGACCATTTTATAGATGCTGAAATTTTAACTGGGACCCATAAAGGAGAGAGAGTTTTCATACCAAGATTAGATTTAGCACCAAGTGAAAGTAGTCTCCCTTTTATACTTCAAAGAAGACAATTTCCCATTATTATGGCATTTGCCATGACCATTAATAAATCACAAGGTCAAACTTTCAAATCTGTGGGTATTTACTTGGAAGAACCAGTTTTTGCACATGGTCAATTGTACGTTGCGTTGTCACGCTGCAAAAATCCACAGGCTATTAAAGTTTACATTGAAAACAATGAAAGTCAAGGTGATTTATTAGAAGATGGACGTATTTTTACTAAAAACATTGTCTACTATGAAGTACTATAACTTTGCAGGATACAAACTAAAGCCATGCAAACATTTTGGAAAAACATTCAAAAATACAAAACAATTGGTTGTTTAATTCAGTCATAATTAATGGAAGTCATGTTTATGGATAATTCGCCTCACAAAATACTTGACTTGCATTTATATGAAAAATTATGTTAAAATGTTAAGTCACTATGTTAATGTTTCTAATGTTACAAGTTTAAAAACAATATTTTCAAGTTATTTCATTCAACATATTACAAAGTTCATGTTAAGAGCTCAAGCACCTTTTAAGTCACAATGTAAATATTCTATGTTATCTTAAGATTACTACCTACATTAATGTTTATCGCCAGTTTAAGTGCTCAGTAAAGAATTACTTTAATTACGTACGGTTTAAGGAGAGTTTTTAATGTATGCCTTCCTCTACATTCAATGTATATTAAACTTAACAATTATTCTGATATAAATTGCATGTTAATACTGATTAATTTCAAGTTAAACTGTTTTTACATTCAAATGTTAATACTTTTAATTCAAAATTATATTACAAAATGTATTTACTATGTTCCTGTTTATAATGTTCAAAATTAGACAAATGTTTTGCAAAAATTACAAAGTTACATAAAAAATAAAGTTCAATTTTAAAAATATATACTTTCAAGGTTATTGCTTACATATATTTTAAACTTCATGTTAAAATTCGGCACGTTTAAAAAAGTCTTTTTACTTTTTACTTTTCTCTGGATTCTATGTATATTAAAGTGAACAATTCTTCAGATACAAATTTAATTTTAAAAAACCATTACATCAACGTTTTACAAAAATACATGTTCATATCACAATACTTACAAGGGTCAAAAATATATTTAAATAACTAAACAACTTCACAAACATATACATCACATTGCTGTCATTTTTTGACGGGCAAGTCGCTAGTAGTTAATATTCCACATGGGATGTAATTTAGCTGTTATTTGATACCCATAGCAAATCTCTCTACGTAATTTTTGTGTTTGAGTGATAGCTACATGTTATATGTTCCCTTAAGAAATCTACCTTAATCCTAACTCCTACCTCCATGTTACCTGTTGTCCCAGACCTCTTTGTTATTTGACCTATGCTGTTCCAAGAAATCTGTATTATCTTGCAGTCTGGCAGGTGCTCTGTACCTATAGCTATCCTGTTATATCCTGGTGGGCTCCGCTCCTAACTTTCCTGTCTCTGAATTCATTGACAGTAACTTTGCTTGGTGTTACCTTAGACTCTACTGGGTTTTAGACTCAGAATCTCCAACAGTTATATGTAGAGCACATTGCTAGTAAACGTTATAGATTAAAAGGTAAGAGTCTTGCAAGAGTCATGTACTAGTTCTGCAAACTTGCTAGTAAAAGCACCTGTAGCTGCGAATCGGTCCTAAGGAATTCACTATGGGTGCCATGTAATTAAGCTCATAGGCTGTTATCAAGACAACAGATAAACACTCGTCTCAGGACAGTGCCTCTGGGCAAATTCTCTCTCACCTGCTGCATGCCTTATCAGAGGTGGAGAGAAGCATATCTGCGGAACTCAAAAAAACTTCAAAGTTTGAGATTTAAATTTTAAAAGCTATACTGAATCTTTTCATCAAATACAGATATTGGTGCTATCCAGTAATTAAATAAACAAATGAAAACCTTTTGTATGCGCACTATAGTGGTATTTTACATCTTTTCTTCCACATAATATACATTGATGAAGAAATATGTATGGTATGATAAAAATATCCATAGCCAACATTGTAGAATGAAGACATCTTTGGAAAAAGCTGAGTCATTTCACTGAGAGCGAAACTAACCAGAAGAGTCTGCATTTTATCTGTGAAAGATAACAGAGTGTTAGAAACAGATATACTTGATAAAATCTTGAAAAAATGGTAAAATGTTTTATTAAATTAACATATATATTGAAAGTCAGGGAATCATCAAATGGATGCTAAATTTTTATTCTATGTTCTGCAATTAAATAGGATTAAATGGTATTAAAGTCATTGGTTTCCAAAGTCTATTTTCTATACGCCCTGGAGCAGTTTCCATCCAGTACCATTTTGTGGTTAATGGCTGTTATAAAGGTTAATATCTACTTTTCACACTCTAATCTGCTGAAACACAGCAATCTCTTAAAACACACTCCAACATTTAGAAGCGCATAATAATTTAATGGAAGTAATAGTAGTGATTTTCAGTAGAAACAGCTTCCTAATCACAAATAACTGGCTACTACACAAATAGCTACACTGTGGTACCACTTATCTATATTTTAAATAACTAGTCTTCATAGCTGGTCAAATGTTTTTAAAAACAATATATGTAGCCTTTAAAATGTTAACTTTTATATGCAGTATAATTTACAGTAGGATCCCTTATTCTTTTTCTGTGCTGCTTGTTTTAGCTGCTTTCACAGTCGGGTGTGTGCTTGTAAATGAATGAGATTTCCATTAGTTCTAATGGACATATTGGCATTATTTTTTTTATTATTTTTTTATTAATATTTTTTATTATTATTGAAACACCTCTGCTTTTAAGGTCTCTTAACTTCTAAGGAAGTAGATCATCAGAAAAGCAAAATGGCAGCTTCCACTACAACATAATAGTTAATATACACAACTATGCTGTAGTGTTAAATGTATATACTTCTAAACCATTTTGCCATCTATTTATATACTGTATTTACTGTTATATACTATTATATATATATATATATATATATATATATATATATATATATATATATATACTATTTACTGTACTACTATACGGTGGAGGGCTTCTATCGCTCTTTTGCCCACCATATTATAAATGATTGTTGTGGTGAACTACCTACTCATAATTTCCACAACACAGGCTGAGATCCTGCTCCATGCTGATGATAGCCAGTAAGCTTGAAACAGCTGTACATGGATTGGATACTCAGCCTGTGTTTATTCCAACCTTGGCTTTGCATTAAAGCTGTGTAATACAGCATGCATAAGCTTAAAGGAAGCCATGTTTGATAATGGCTACAGAATGAAGAGCGAGGCATTTGTGGCCACATTTGTGTGTCCCAGCTCAACTTCCCAGAATGCAGTGTAATAACTGTTTTTCTCTGAGCTCTGAGCTGGAAGCAGGTTTTTTAACTTGCTTTAGACATTCAAATGTGAACACAGATGTACTTTTTATTTACTATATATATATATATATATATATATATATATATATATATATATATATACCGTATTGGTCCGAATATAAGCCGCACCCACATATAAGGCGCACCCGTAAAGTTGTAAAAAGATAGTTCTCAAATATAAGCCGCACCCGTACAATTGGAGAGAAAAAGACTCTCAAAGTGATCAGCCATTGCAAGAAACAGGCTTTCTAATTAGCACTGTAGCTTATTTTTGCAGGTTACAGGCTTTACAGGATGTTAGAATCACTAAAACTGTAAATCGCTATTCAATACCGCAGTCTCAAGCACGAAAATCGGCACCCTTAACTCGCAATCGCACAAATCGGCAGTAATTTTGCGTTCGAGAATAGAAGCTGCACACCTAACAAGCAAAGTTCGCAAATCGGCAATGATTTTTTTTACGGTCGCGAATATAAGCCGCACCCGTAACTCGCAAGCTCAAAAATCGGAAAAAAGGTGCGGCTTATATTCGGACCAATACGGTATACACATATACACATCCTCAAGAGCACATGGAGAATATATTCTTTAACTCTGTTATTAGCATGTAAAAAATAGGTATTTTATAATCTAAAGAGCAGAGTCGGTCCTGTGATGTCATCGAGGGCAGGGCTGTGACATCATAGAGGGTTTTTCACACTCACCAGGAGACTCTCACACAAACAGGCAGTCACATACACAGGAAGTCTCTCACACTCACCGGGAGACTTACACACACAAACATACAAACACAGAAAATCCCTTACACTCACCAGGAGACTCTCACACATAGGCAGTCACACACACAAACATATGCAGGAAATCTTTCACACTCACCAGGAGATTATCACACACACACAAAATGATCTTACACTCACCTTGAGACTCTCATACATACAGGCAGTAACACACACACAAACATGCACACATAAAAAAATATCTTACACTCACCTGGAGAATCTCACACACACAGGCAGTAACACAAACATATACAGGACATCTCTCACACTTACCAGGAAACTTTCACACACACAGGCAGTCACACACACAGGAAGTCTCTCACATTCACCAGAAAACTCTCTCACACACAGGCAGTCACACACACAGGAAGAACCTCACACTCATCAGGAGACTTTCACACACACAGGCAGTCACACACAAACATACACACACATAGGAAGTCTCCAACTCTTACCAGGAGACTTTCACACACACAGGCAGTCACACACACACAGGAAGTCTCTCACACTCACCAGGAAATTATCTCACACACAGGCAGTCACACACACAGGAAGTCCCTCACACTCATCAGGAGACTCTCGCGCACACAGGCAGTCATACACAAACATACACACACATAGAATGTCTCTCACTCTCACCAGGAGACTATCACACACACACAAACATACACAGGACATCTCTCACACTCACCAGGAAATTCTCACACACACATGCAATCACACACAAACAATCTCTTACACTCATAAGGAAACTCTCACACACACACAGGCAGTCACACACAGGAAGTCTATCACTCTCACCAGGAGACTCTCACACACACGGCAGTCACACACACACAAACATACACACCGGGAGTCTCTCACACTCACCTGGAGACTCTCACACACACATGCAGTAACACACACACAAACATACACACACAGGAATTCTCTCACACTCACCAGGAGACCTTCACACACTCAGGAAGTCTCTCGCTCTCACCAGGAACATACACACACAGAAAATCTCTTACACTCACCAGGAGACTCAAACACACACACAGGCAGTAACACACACAAACATACACAATGGGAGTCTCTCACACTCACATAGAGACTCTCACACACACAGGCAGTAACACACACAACCCTACACAGGACATCTCTCATACTCACCGGGAGAGTCTCACACACACAGACAGTCACGCACAGACAGGCAATCTCTTACACTCACCAGGAAACTCTCACACACACAGGCAGGCACACACAAACATACACACGCATAGGAAGTCTCCAACTCTTACCAGGAGACTCTCACACACACACAGGGCAGTCACACACACACAAACATACACATACAGAAAATATCTTACACTCACCGAGAGACTCTCACACACAGGCAATCAAGCACAAACACATACACACAGGGAGTCTCTCACACTCACCAGGAAACTCTCACACTCACCAGGAGACTCTCACACACAGGCAGTCAAGCACACAAACATACACACAGGGAGTCTCTCACACTCACCAGAAGATTCTCACACACACTGGCAGTAACACAAACAAAAACATACACATGCAGTCTCTTACACTCACCAGGAGACTCTCACACACACAGGCAGTCACACACACACACAAACATACACACACATAGGAAGTCTCTCACTCTCACCAGGAGACTCTCACACACACAGGCAGTCACACACACAGGAGGTCTATCACACTCACCTAGGTACTCTCACAAATACAGGCAGTCACACACACACACACACAGGAAGTCTCTCACACTCACCAGAAAACTCTCTCACACACAGGCAGTCACACACACAGGAAGTCCCTCACACTCATCAGGAGACTCTCACACACACAGGCAGTCACACACACAGACACAAACATACACACACACATACAGAAAATGTCTTACACTCACCTGGAGACTCTCACACACAGGCAGTCAAGCATACACACATACACACAGGGAGTCTCTCACACTCACCAGGAGACTCTCACACACAGGCAGTCACGCACACAAACATACACACAGGGAGTCTCTCACACTCACCAGGAGACTCTCACACACAGGCAGTCAAGCACACACACATACACACAGGGAGTCTCTTACACTAACCAGGAGACTCTCAAACACAGGCAGTCACGCACACAAACATACACACAGGGAGTCTCTCACACTAACCAGAAGATTCTCACACACACTGGCAGTAACACAAACAAAAACATACACAGGCGGTCTCTTACACTCACCAGGAGTCTCTAACTCACCAGGAGACTCACACACACAGGCACACAAACATACACACACTAGAAGACTCTCACACTCTCTTTTTCAATTAATACATTAAGATATGTATCTACATTACACATTGAATTCAGTCATACCGTCATTTATGACGCAATTTTCCAGTTATTTTATAAATATAGCAAACACTTTTAAAATTACAAAAGCAAAGTTGTCCTGCTACATACATGCTGTCCTCTTTCAAGGTTTTAACTTAACGTGAGAGTCTATGGCCCCCATGCTAATCAAGCAGTGTAATTTGCGTTATACCCGAACATCAGCTTAGGAGCTTTTTTCCCTACAGTACACCTTTATGTTAATCTTTTCATTTACAATATTATGGCACTCAGCCCACATCGTAAATCCTGCCTTGTCTGCAAGGGATTCCTTGTATACTTCACATTAAAATACTTTTAAAATAATTTACATTTTTATATTTATTAAAAGGGTTCTGTATCATTTAACATGCTTATTTGTTAGAAGGAATTTTAACACTTAAAATAAGGTTTTATACATATTATTTAAATATTAGCTAAATCATATATTTACATAAATATGTTTATTATATAATAGATAACAGGGATTAATATTATCAACAAACATTTTAGATTGTGACATTTTTATTTGTTTTGTTAGATCATAACAAAGTCAAGCAGAAAATTGTTTTTTTATCACAGATCAGAAAATGGAAAGCATGCCTGGACCTGGAAGTTCATGTATGGATACAATTTCTGTGTTTTGTGGGATTAGGTATAAAGTTGTGCAGCTCAGTTAAAAAAATAAATCAACCAGAGATATAATTAAAAAAAAAAATTCTATAGGAACTATGTTCATTTACTATTCTAAGGCCTCTATTCAACTGCAACAGTTACAGAGCGATTCAATTCAGTTATAGAGAGATTCAGTTCAGCAAGGCTTCAACTACATGGCCGAAATCCAAAACCTTAAACCATTAACCATTGAGTATGCATTTCATGATCAAGTAAGCAAGTTAGGGCCTCATTCAAACGCGATTTGGCCAATTGAATAGGGCTCTATATAAGCACAGGGCATATTTTTTTACAGAAGTTTTTAGTTAGTGAATACTTTGTTTTTGGATAGAAGTTCACTAACTAAAAACTTCTGTAAAAAAAATGTTGTGTGCTTATATTGAGCCCTATTTAATTGGTTAAATCGCATTTGAATGAGACCCTTAATCTTTAGACAGAGCCAATAGCAAATGAGACCGTCATCAGGACGTCAATTAAACATACAGGTTACACGTAACCTGTAATGGGGGACCCCATTGGAACCCCCGCGGCAAATGAAAATTCTAATTTCCTGCAGCAGACAAACAGTTAACCCCACCGCATACACTATTCTTCCTGATTTATTAGCCCTTTTTGTCCTCCCACTTGTATATCAGATACATTAGTTATATAATTAGGTTTATTTTCTGTTTTTTCCCTTTTTGTCCACTCTTTCTCCAAACAATTGATATAATTCTCAATACGTTTTTGTCAATTTAAAAACTGAGGGCCTCATTCAATTGTGATTTGGCCAATTGAATAAGGCTCTAAATAAGCACATAGCATTTTTTTTTTTATAGAAGTTTTTAGTTAGTGAAAACCTTGCTTTTGGATAGATGCTTACTAACTAAAAACGTCTTTAAAAAAATATGTTATGTGCTTATTTAGATCCTTATTCAATTGGCCAAATTGCAATTGAATGAGGGCTATAAAATGCTGTATAAATAGTACAAGGATATCCATACTTAGGGCCTCAATCAATTGCAATTTGGCCAATTGAATACGGCTCTATATAAGCACATAGCATATATTTTTTTACATAAGTTTTTAGTTAGTGAAGACCTTGCTTTTGGATAGAAGTTCACTAACTAAAAACTTCTGTAAAAAAATATGCTCTGTGCTTATTGGGAGCCTTATTCAATTGGCCAAATCACAATTGAATGAGGCCCTTAGTTATGAGACAGTTGTCTATTTCTTCTTTGGCCATTTTAAAAGTTTATCTAAATTCATTGACTTTAATCGCTCCTATAATAATAATAATACAAAAAAAATAAACTTCAATAAATTTATATGCTCTTTCTTTTTTTATGAAAATAATCAGTAATGTTTCCTCTAAGAACTACTTTAATGATCTCCCAAAATAAACCACTTAACATTGTGTGACCAATATCACAAATTTGACCAACACTGACAACTATACATATAATAGGTTTCTTGTTTTAATTGTTCGATTGTTTTTTTCCATTAAGCAGAGATCTGAGTTTACTATGCCTTTCATCAGATACTGCTACTCTAACAGGAAGTGTGCAAGCTTATTTCTATTGTAACTTTCAACCAAGTATTTTTATATTACTTGCATTAATTTGGGTTAGTTATCATGTGCATAGCATTTTGCTTAACTGTTGCATATGGCAATTCATAATTATCACTTATAAACTGAATGTAACATTTCACAGACATATTTCAACTCTAATATTAGACGTATTTACCAGCCAAGTCTTATTTTGTTTCTTTTGCATGTTGTGCTAGTTCCAACAATATACCAAATTACTTGTAGTTCTGATTCTTTTCAAAGTTATTAATATAGAGAAATCAGACAGATTTTGCAGCATTAAATTAATTAAGCATTCCAGTAAAAGTGGTATCCTTTCAGGAATCATAAATGTATCCTACCTATTACATATGTATTTATGGATCTAGATTCCCTATACACATAGGGCCTCATTCAAATGTGATTTGGCCAATTGAATAGGGCTCATTATAAGCACAAAGCATATTTTTTTACAGACATTTTTAGTTAGTGAACTTCTATCCAAAAGCAAGGTCTTCACTAACTAAAAAAGTTTATAAGAAAATATGGTCTGTGCTTACATAGAGCCCTATTCAATTGCCAAATTGAAATTGAATGAGGCCCATAGTGAGTTAGGTCTGAACCTCAGTTTGGCCTGTGGTTCTATTTAAGTTTTTGTGGCGTTGTTTATTCTACTAATAAAGATTTCCAATACATTGTATTTATATAAAAAAACATTACATAAATAATAAAGTGAATTTAGGAAAATAAAAGAATTTGATTATGATATATACGTCATCTAATTCTCCAAAGCAATTAAGAGAATAGATTAAGTGACTGACATAAATTTAATTCAACCATGGGGTTGAATATAATAATTCATTTGGAATAACATAGAAAAGGGTAAACCTGGGAGTTCCCATGTAGACATAACAAAAATACTTCTTGTTGCAAAAATAAATTGTAATAAAACATTTCAATGATAAAAAGGGAGATTATATTATATACCTAATGGACAATTTGCTGAATCTAGTTTAACTTGAACATTTTGGATATTAAATATGTTTTTGCAAATGTTACACCATACATTAAAGACTTTTGGACAATACTGAAGTTTATGAAAAAATGTGCCTTCTTGGTCACAATCTCTAAAACATTTATTAGAGGTAGATGGAAAGACTTTGTTAATTTAGAAGGAACAATATATGTTCTAATTAAGTATTTTAATGACGTTTCTGTTAAAAATATATTTAGTACCCCTATAAGATTAAAAAAACATTCCTCAGATGTTTTTTTGTTTTTGTTTTATATTGACACTCTTAGAATAAATAAGTGAAAGAATCCTTTCAATTTCAAAGAATACCATATTTCTTAATTGGGTGGTATTCATTCTATTAAGATGACAGCTTTAACTCTAATATTATAATATTATAGTATATATAATATTATAATATTATAGTATATATTATAGACATCTTCCTATTCCAATAAATCAATTACATATTATTTACAATTTTTTTAGCTTTATAAAGACAAATACAAATTCTAGAATTGAAAACAATAATGTATAAACATAAAACTAATTTGTATAATAATTGTACAAATGTACTCATTTGTACAATCATTATATAGCTGTACAACTATCCCAATTAATTTTATGGCATACTAATGTAATCATTACGTTTCATATAGAAAATTATACATATTGTCAATCTGTGGCAGAAGTGGTAGAAAACAACTATCCCATGGGAGATAAAAAAGCAATGGCTAGTGATTAATATGGGTTCCAGTATTTTCCATTTATTGTGTGTGGGAATGTTATACTTAGGGCTAGTAATTTTATCAGAGGTAGACTCACTAGTTAATTTTATTGAGGTATTTGATTAGTTAATTAGGTCTTTCATCCTTAAGTGTTTCGTTTATGAGTCTTTTCTAAATTCTATTTTCAACATTTATATTCTAAAGAACTGCATTTGAAAATTGGCAACATGTTTTTAGATTATAAAAATAAATAAAACAGGCTTGAATGTCTTACCTTTTACGTGAAATAATGCTGTGGTGGAATTTAATATTTTGGCTTCATCAAATCAACTTCCTGAGGAAGGAGACATTGGGCCCTATTAAATTCACTGATTTGTAGTTCCAGAAGCCTGTAAAGGAGGCTATTAAATTAGCCTATTTTTTAGCTACCCGCAAACGACCTGAGGGTTACAGGATGAAAATCCCTATGGGATGTCAAAATCTGAACTCCAACCCAGCTAAGCCTTTGATCTTTCAATGCCGTAAATTTTACAATCGGAAATTTCTATTAAATTGCTACAAGCCCTCAAGCCTGCAACTCTTTTCACACCCGTAAATGCAAATGTAGCCAAAACTCCTACAGGTACTAGAGAGGACCTGCAAGGGGGTTAAACTCCTGCCCATAGCACTGTAAAAGCAAATATAAATACACAACTGTATTTTAAATTACATGGAAACCGATGAAAGGTATTAAAATTAATAGCCCAACATTCTCAAGCTCGCAAATCTGCAATAAAAATGTATTATTTTCATGTTTATTTTCCATGTTATGTCGATCCCGGCAATCAATGTTTTAATACATATAATAGAACTCGCATGGACTAGAATATTTTCATATTGCATTATTTCTGGAATGCGGGTCTGATTACAAGTCAAAACCGTAAGTGATTGAATTTTAACCTCCATGTTTTAGTGATGTAATGATGACGGTCTCTTTTATTATGTTCACGTCATGGTTTATGGATTTGGATTTCGGCCATGTCCTTGCAGGCTTCTCTAATTTAATCACTCTGTAACTCCAGCAGACTTCAAGCACGCAGACATACGCGCTGAACCACGGCCACTGTGGGCTTGGTGTTTATTTGGCTCTTTCAGCTACTGATATAAAGATGAATAATGAAATAAATTTGACTATTAAATAGAAACTCTTCATTTCCATGATATGATGAGTATAGAAATTAAAAAAGCTAAAATCTAATCATTGGCATTGACAATCTGAACCTAATTATCTCTTGTTGGATGGCTTCAGGAGCTATATAAGAAAAAACAAAAAATTAAAATTTCTAAATCAATTCTTAATCAATTCAAAAATTTAAATAAACTTCCCACTTAGGTTTTCAACCATTTATTTAATGGTGACTTCCTTGACCCTTTCCCAATATTGATGTAATCATAAACATTTTATATGGTATCTAGTGATGCCGCGAACAGTTCGCACGCGGACTATTCGCAGCGATTTTGGCATGTTCGCGCTCGCAGCGAACGGCGAACATATGCGCTTTTCGGTTGGCCCCCTATTCTATATCATTGAGGAAACTTTGACCCTGCACCTCACAGTCAGCAGACACATTCCAGCCAATTAGCAGCATACACTCCCTTCCAGAGCCTTCCATCTGAAGGAGAGCAACCCAAAAGCCCTTTTAGCTAGGACATCATTTATTTTATTTTATCATTTTTTTCTGTGTAATCTAATTGCATATGCCTGCCTGCCAGCGTGTGTGTGTGACAGGCTAACACCTAACAGCTTATATTGTGCTCAGTAAAATAAAACAACACTTTTTTGACTGTAATAGATTGAATATCAGTTGCCTGCCTACAGGCGTGTGTGTGAAGCCTATTGCATCTACTCTGCCAACTTTTGCCAGTGCACAGTGATACGTCATATCTGGTGCAACCGTATGGTACAGTGACATAAAACAACACTTTTTTGACTGTAATAGATTGAATAGCAATTGCCTGCCCACAGGCGTGTGTGTGAGGCCGACAGCGCCTACTCTGCCAACTTTTGCCAGTGCACCGTGACACTCATATCTGGTGGCACCTTAGATTGCATGCGCAGTGCCCCAAATTTGAAGTGGGAGGACCGACCAAGCATCTTTTTCCATCTCCCGCTTCCAAAAATCCATGCCATATACACGTCCCCTGATAGTGGACGTAACAGGGATTAAACCGATAGGAATAGTACTACTTAACAGTACACACCTTATAATAATGCAGACAGAGGCAACGCGTATAATCTTCCATGCTATGCAGTGGAAGCTCCCAGACTCTGACCTGTGTATAACCTTCCATGCTGGGCAGTGGAAGCCCCCAGACTCTGACCTGTGTATAACCTTCCATGCTGGGCAGTGGAAGCCCCCAGACTCTGACCTGTGTATAACCTTCCATGCTGGGCAGTGGAAGCCCCCAGACTCTGACCTGTGTATAATCTTCCATGCTGTGCAGTGGAAGCTCCCAGACTCTGACCTGTGTATAACCTTCCATGCTGGGCAGTGGAAGCCCCCCCACTCTGACCTGTGTATAACCTTCCATGCTGGGCAGTGGAAGCCCCCAGACTCTGACCTGTGTATAATCTTCCATGCTGGGCAGTGGAAGCCCCCAGACTCTGACCTGTGTATAATCTTCCATGCTGGGCAGTGGAAGCCCCCAGACTCTGACCTGTGTATAATCTTCCATGCTGGGCAGTGGAAGCCCCCAGACTCTGACCTGTGTATAATATTCCATGCTGGGCAGTGGAAGCCCCAAGACTCTGGGAGTCTGAAGAAGAGGAGTCAGAGGAGGAAGGTGGCTTTGAGGAGGTGGAAGACCAAACACAGCAGGCGTCCCAGGGGGCTTGTTGTCACCTTTCGGGAACCCTTGGTGGCTGGGTGGAGGAAGAGACCTTTAATGACATCAGTGAGGACAAGGAACGGGACATGGCTAGCTTGGTATCCAACCTTGTGCAAATGGGGAGTTTGCGGTTGTGCAAAGGAACTGTTTGCGGTGCATTAAACTGGGAGATTAGTCTGTTACTGTGAAGCGGGTGTAACCCTTACACTACCTGATCGATACAACATCATACCTGATGTTTTAAAGCATGTTATTCCAAACAATTTAGGAATGTTAGGTGATTTATGCCCTTTATGGCTTAAAACCAGACTCTGAATCAACTATGTAATTTTCTGTGGGAGTTTTGCCATGGATCCCCCTCCGGCATGCCACAGTCCAGGTGTTAGTCCCCTTGAAACAACTTTCCCATCACTATTGTGGCCAGAAAGAGTCCCTGTGCGTTTTGAATTTCGCCTGCCCATTGAAGTCTATGGCGGTTCGCAAACATTTGATGAAGTTCGCGTCCGCTGTTCGCGACCCCAAAATTTGATGTTCGCGACATCACTAATGGTATCTGAATGAAATTCGAAAGCATTTGGGATTTAACAACAAATGACAATACACAAATCCTTTTTTATACTAAAGCAAATTTTAAATTTGAGGTGACAAAAAACCTGAACCAAATGTGAGAGTTGGTCAACAACCATTGCTTTTTATCCGTACTGTAAAATCGAATGTCAAATTAAATTTTGTCTTCAGCATAATAAAACAATCCTATTTCAGTACAGCCATGACATAAAACATTAGCGTGACCAGTATTTTTGGGCAAGAAAAAAAAACAAATATTATGGAACTGTATATTTATACTCAGTTTAATGTTTGACTAGCAAACATCCAGTGTATTAATTTGCAATTTTTTAGAAATAAAAAATCAGAGTGCATTAGTGTGTTTGTCTGAGATGACATTTCATAGCCTGATGTTGTAAGTTTATATTGTTTTGCAAAATGTAATTTCTTATATGAGCAGAAAAAAACCTGTAGAAAATTGCTGCAAGCACAACTGGTTCTAACAGATAGATTGAAAATAAGAGAGATGTGGAGTTTTGCTTTCTCTTCTTATTTTTATGATTTTGTTTACTCACTAAATGACAAATGCCTAGAAGGTATTAACAATTCTACTATATTTATGTTGATCTGTTTTCCAATTCTAACAGGAGTAAAACATTTTCAGTCTTAAAGTATTAAGCAAAATAACAAATCACTGTTCCCATTTAGCAATGTTCACAAAGTACTCTTCTAAAATCTATTTGCATTTTTTACAATTATGTATACATATATAAACATTTACAGAAAATACAATTATATAATTATAAAAGCAAGTTGTGATATTGATATTTAAGATATTTGTAAGTTAATTAGAAACAAAGCATTCAAAAAAATATTAGATGGTGCAAATGAATACTTACTGAGGCCCTCATTCAATTGCAATTTGGCCATTTGAATAGGGGTCTAAATAAGCACATAACATATTTTTTTTAAGAAGTTTTTAGTTAGTAAGCATCTATCCAAAAGCAAGATTTTCACTAACTAAAAACTTCTTTAAAAATATATGCTATGTGCTTATTTAGAGCCCTATTCAATTGGCCAAATCGCAATTGAATGAGGCCCTGAGTGTCTTATGTTATAGATTTTGAAATAGAATATCATAATTTATTTTAAATTCTATATTTTAACAATAGCTGCATTAACTAAAAATCATTATGAAAAATTAACGTGTTTTTATCAAATAATATCATAGGAATAATTTAAAGAGATAGTGTAAGTACCAGATAAAGTCACTTGTAAAGTCATCTGTCAATATAATGGTTTTAATATGATTGTTAACTGTCTGATGTGCTGGGTCTGTCTTCACTTTACTCCTTTCACATGACTTGCATAATTTTTGTTGAAGCCATTGATGTATGCCAAATAATGAGAATAGAGCATATTATTTAAAAAAAAACTTAATTTTACTTATTTTAAAAAATATTTATTTTATTCAGTTTGACTTCATGTGTAGCTTTGATCAAGCATCAACAAAAACAGCAAAGGATGTGAGGACATGTAGTACTTGATCAGAGTTACACATGGAGTCATATAAAATAAATATATATATATTTTTTTTAATAAATAAGTATATATATATATATATATATAAATAATATATATATATATATATATATATATATATATATATATATATATATATATTATAAAGAAATGTATGTAAAGAGATAGAAGAAGATAACAGAATGGGAAATTCAAGAGACCTCTTCAGGAAAATTGGGGGTTTAAACGAACCTTTCATACTAAAGTCGGCATGATAAAAGACAAAAACGTGGTACGGATCAGATAAAGAATAGGTGGCAGAAATACACTGAAGATATATATAGGAAGAATCTTAACAGCAGTGATGACTGCATTAGTTTGTCAAATGAACTGAAGACAGAGATCTTGTAGAGGGAAGTGAGAAGGGCCCTAGGATTCCTTGCTGATAACAAGGTTGCAGGAGTTCATGGAATCCCAGCTGAACTTTTCAAAATCATTCAAGATGATACTGTGAATGTATTGCTTGTCTTCTGCCAATAAATCAAAACTCAACAGTGGCCAATAGACTGGTAAAGGTCAGTCTACATTCCAATCCCAAAAAAGGCAGTGCCAAAGAGTGCTCCAATTATGAAACAATTGCACTCATTTCACATGCCAGCAAGGTAAATCTTAACATCCTACAAGATCGACTCCAACAATATATGGACCAGGAACTACCAGATGTGCAAGTTGGGTTCTTCACAAAGAGGCTAGATAGATCAAATTGCCAAATTATGCTGGATAATTGAGAAAGCAAGAGAATTTCAGAAAAAACATTTTCTTCTTCATAAACTATTCTAGTCTTTGATGGCGTAGATCACGACAAAATGTGGCAAGTTCTTAAAGAGATGGGAGTACCAGAACATCTCATCCTCCTCCTAAAGAATCTGTATGTCGACCAAGAAGCCACGGTCAGAACCGAACATGGGACAACAGAATGGTTCAAGATTGGGAAAGGAGTGTGACATGGTTGTATATAGTCACCTTATTTATTCTACTTAAATGCAGAATACATCATGTATAAGGCCAGGCTGGATGAATCCAAAGTCGTAATCAATATTGCTGGAACAAATATCAACAACCAGTTACGTGGATGATACTACTCTGATGGCTGAAAGTGAGGAGGAACTAAAGGTCATTTGATGAGGATGAAAAAAGAGTGCAAAAGCTAGCCTGTTGCTCAATGTTAAAAAGATGAAGATCATGGCAAACAGCAATCTCAGTTCCCAACAAATAGATGTGAAAGAAGGGGGGGCAGTGACAAATTTTATTTTTTGGGGATCCAAGATCCAGTGACTGTAGCCATGAAGCTAAAAGATCTTTGCTTCTGGGGAGGAAATCTAGAATAAGCTAGTAAAAACTAAAGATATTGCACTATCAACAAAGGTCTGCATAGTAAAATTCTGGAATTCCCAGTAGTAACATATGGATGCGAGAAGGCTGTGCGACAGAGAATTGATTCCTTTGAATTATGATGTGGGGAAAACTGGAAGAAGATCCAATAAATCAGTACTTCAGGAAATCAAGACATACTGTTCATTGGAATGTATGCTCATGAAGCTGAAGCTCAAATATTTCGGCCTTATCATGAGAAAGCAAGATCCCCTACTGAAGACTCTGGTGCTGGGAAATATTAAAGGCGAAGAAAACAAAAGGTTTGTTCATCCACCAAAAACATCGCAAACAACTTAAGAAACATTTTTAAAATTCCAAATATAAAATATGTAAATGTTAGAAAAAAACAGTTGTGATCTCACCTTTCTCTTTGCCATGTGCCTGTGTGACCATGCACCCCACCTAGTGTCGTCAGTGTTCTTTTCTGCCTAATTTTCCAAACAATGGTTAATTAACCAGATAAAAGCAATGTCTGTATGAAAATTAATGAATAATTATAGCTGCCAGATAACTTAATTGGCTTAGAGACAAAGAATATGAACCATGTGACAGGAGGGGAGTAACATTGAATTAGATCAGACCGCAGAGTCTGTATTAGATATCTGTTGCTTTTCCAATTAGTGTGGAATGTGCACATTCCAGAGAAATAAGACACAGACACAGTGTTTCTGTATAGTAGTTCTTAAAGCGCTCTGTATTATAAAATGGCAGTTTACAAGTTTATATGTAAAAACGTTATCTGATCAAACATCACATGATTCCTTTGTCTAGGAATTAATAGCTTTATTGATTCGTTCAAAATTGCTGCAGTGTGTCGTCATCATACTGGTCAGTAGAGGGAGGAACCGTTCATTTGTCCTTATTTGGTCACGGATGTTTGCATCATCAGGCCACTCCCATTTGTAGATTTGTAGCCATGTTGTTATGTAGTTCCATCCTCCATTTTAGGTAATCTTCTTCTCATTAATAAATATATAAGTGAGTAAGGAAACCAGACAAACATATTAACATGAAAAGACATTTTCCTAATTATCATCCATAACAGTCCCCCCTAAAATGTACTGTTTTATGTTATTAATGAGTGTGCAACCTAAGAAAAGCAGCTGTACTTATGTTAATGCGTGATGAGGGGTAAACTCCCCCCTAAACACTAGGGGCCTCATTCTATTAGCGGCCGTAAATCGTCCGTAAGGCTGCGATTCCTTGCGGGGGTTCTGTTAACTCGCGATTCTATTATACGGCCCCGCAAGGATCTCATCTTACGGCCGGCCGCATATCTTGGAACCGGCCGTAAGCTCTGAAATATAAAAACTCAAAAATAAATTCAAGCCTGCACTGTACAGCTCTGTAAATGCTAGGGATCATATTGGGGGACATGAGGATTAAAAGTAACCCACTCTCAAGCTTGCACATCAGCCCAAAGTCGAGTTCAAATTAACTGTTTATTTTCCGGCCGCGGCATGGGCGTGTCTGAGGTGCTCCAAGCACTCTGGACTTTTTACATGGATATTTTACGGATATTAAAAATCAAATATTTTACGGATTTGAGTATCGGATAATTATGTGCTATTTTTTCTAACACCTAAAATCCCTTTATAGTCTTCTCAAAGTGCAGGATGGCTTTATTTGAGCTATTTTATGTGCTTAATTAGCAGCGGCTCGTTTTTAGCCTTGCAGAGAGGTTTCCCGGAGCAATTGAATTGCAAATAGGAATTTCTTACGGCCGAAACTCTTGCGGCCGTTTTAGATCAAAGGCTTTCCTCTGGCGCGAGCGGCCGCAAGAGATCGCAAGGCACCGGCCGCAAGCCTGCCGGAGCCCCCAGCCGTAAGGGAATAGAATAGCCGAATAGCTTGCGGCCGGTCCTTGCGGCCCCGCAACGGCTGCGGCCGCTAATAGAATGAGGCCCTTGGTGTATATCTGTCCCTGAGGATGAGGTGCATGACTGCTAGAAAGCCCTAAACATCTGTGCTGTGAACGCCCGTTCTTCTTTGTACATTTGAGTAGCTATGGCTTACCCACGGCCCCTCCTGCCACTGTCACAGACAAGTCAGATGCCTTTCCCTAGCCCCTTGTATCAGGAACATGTGGGACAAGGGGTTTATGTGGAAACCTCACTACTAGATACAATAGACCGTAACATCTTATGTGACTCCTCACAGTTGTCATCATCACAAAATTCTCGGTGCACAAAGGTTGGTGTGACTCCAGTAACTGACTTCTTAAAAATATGTTGGGACACAGGGGATAATACAGCAGGTAACAAATGCAAGAATTATCAGTATTGAAAGAAAGACAATTCCAACCTGTAACAATACCCTCTGCCAGTTGTTCATCCACCCAAACCATTTATCCCAATAGTCTGTGTTTCCAGATCTCTCCTTCAATTCTTGTGTCAAGTTGTTTAGTTCTTTAATGGCTAAAGTAATCTTACCGTTTGGACCCATATTATCAGGTATGTAGGTGCAACAGTTGCCAGTGTCGGTGTCGGGGAGCATTTTACACCCCCCTCCCTTTCTAGCATGTCTAGTGCCATTCTATTCTGGAAGGCCATGTGTGATGTGGCCTTCAATTGTTCTGCAACTCCTTGCAGAGCGTCTCTTGTATAATCCACAAACCTTTGTTGGTTATAATATATATATATATATATAATTGATTCAAGCAACATTTTTATTTACACCAATCATTAGTATCAGTGATTCAAATCCTGCTGCTATCTGGTTTCGGCCCTTGAACTCATCCAGCACCCCCCTTGGGACTCCAATAGAATCTATGTACACATGGGAATCAAAACTTTCTCTAGGTTCAGATGATGATGTATGTCTCTTCCTTCTGGACTGTGTCTGAGGAACACTATCTAGATCACCATAATAGGTTGGAACAATGTGTAACGGCATTATGGCTTTAGTCATGGTACATTCCCCACGCCATACTCCTGACAGTCTTACCCTGAGTTTCATATCTCCACACAACCAATATATGTCCCCCAAAGATTGTGTCTGATTGACTAGCATGGTGGCTGAACCATCTCTATATGTGTGACAAAACCCACTTGGGAACCTCTTGTAAGTTGAACCCCTGAGAAACGTTTCTCCTGTAACACGTATAATTTCCAGGGTACACAGTTATACCTCTCCCTGGGTGGGGATTACTAGTCATCACGGGGTACGTTTTTCTCCATTGTTCACTTCTTCTGGACCTGCCGTCTTTTGTAATTCTTTGAGCAATTTTAAATCTGTTGGCAGAGTCTGCATTGTATAAATGTTTATTTCTCCATCCACCTCTCTCCATTCCATTTCCTGTGATACCATTGCTGCCTTCTTAGCCATCTGGTCTGCTAGATGGTTTCCTCGTGCTTCGTCTGAATTTAGCTTCCCATGTGCCTTTACTTTGAGTATGGCTACTTCCTTTGGGAGTGCTAAAGCATCTAGTAGTTCACGGATGGCTTTGTCATGCTTCACTGGAGTACCTGCGGCTGTCATTAATCCTCTAGCTCTCCAGATTACTCCAAAGTCTTGAGTCACTCCCAGAGCATATCTTGAGTCTGTGTAGATGTTGGCTCGGACTCCTGTCGCAACCTCACAGGCTTTGGTCAATGCAATCAACTCTGCTTCTTGTGCTGACATGGAGGGAGGTAGTGAGAAGGCTCGCATCACATCTTTTTCTGTGGTCACAGCATATCCTGTGTGATATTTTCCATTCTCATCAGCATACCTTGATCCATCTACATACAGAGTGATGTCTGGGTCTGTCAGGGCAAGGTCTTTTACATTCGCAAGGTGTGAGGTCTCCATTTCCATTTGTTGAAGGCAGTCATGCAGTGGATTTGTGAGTCCTGGGACTGCATATGGGTCTCTGGCTTGTATACTGGGAGTGATGTCTGCTTGCCAGTGGAGAGTTTTCTTTTCCACTCCTTCCTCTTCCTCTGCAGATTCCCACCATTTTAATGCAGCTCCTAATGTCTTCCATCCATCCGGTGCGAACTTGGATATTGCAACATGTGGAATTTCTGTATCCCAATGCTTGTAGAGCGCTTCTGCTTCTTGTGGGAGCTCCACCGTAAATGCACTATCACCTGCTGCATTATTGTACAATGTCTTTAGGTTTAAGTTGACCTGCTTCGATTTAGTGAGTCTTGCTTCATATTGGAAATCTCGGCCTGGAGATTGTTTATTCCACAGCGTGCAATATAGAGGGTCTTGTGTCTCATCTGTGAGCGTCTGGCCGTTTCCACCACCTTCCAGTAGACGTCTTTTACATATAGATTGGTTATTCCTGAGTTTGGGTTCAAAATCAGGTTGTACAATCAGGCTGTACAAAAGTATCCATCTTCCTCATCTCCCCCCTCTGGAAATGGTAAGAGAGTGGCTGGATTGAGAACATAACATCTCTGTAAAGTAACATTGTCTGGCAGAAGGAGGGAACATTGCAGACGGAGGTGTCTGGCTGTAGTCATGTGCTTAGGTTGAGTCTGCTGTATGATGGCCGCAATATCATGTGGTGCCAGAACTGTCAGAGGATAGCCAAGGACTATATACATCATATGTGTGGAAGGATTAATTCGGGGGTTAAGGGCTGCCTGTTTTCTTTTTCTGTATTTAATATTTGCAAACTATTCAAAAACAAACTCCTTTTTGGATCAAATTCACATGCAAAATCTCTCTTCCAAATCACTTACTATAACATTCTAGGAACTATTAGCTTCAGTCACATACTTAACTTACAATACTTCCTAACTAACACTCCACTTCTTCGTTCATAGTTACTATAAGTGGAACAGTGCCTAGGTGAGGTCTGGCACTTGTACAAACATAACAATTAGTCTTATTATGTGACTCTACATTATATTTCATCCATTCCAGCCATAAGTTGAGGTCTGTGAACCCAGTCTCATTTGCTAGGGTTTCTTCGTACCTAGGTTCACTGATATCAGTCATCTGGGGTAATGCCTGAGTGTGTTGTACTTGCATTAGTCCTTCTGATATGAGTGGTGCATTTAGATCTCTGAGCATAAATTTACCAATCCGTCCTTTTGCTTCTCCCCTAACCCAGCCACCCATTAGGTATGTAGCTGCGTCTGTGGGTCTGGGGGTAAGTCGCATGTTAGCTCCAGTCTTGCCATTTGGCGAGCATTTGCCTGGCTTTATTAGAGTCATACGTTCAAGTAAAGGGCTTCCACTCAAATCTGTTCTATCTAAGGCACTCTCTGGTTTGTAGCCCCAAGCTGTCCCAGTGTTCCATCGTACAGCTTCCTAATGACTACAATCTATTCCCCAAGTCTGGTCTGTAACACATATGTGTATACATGTGCTGTGAGTGTCTTTGTACAAGTTACATTGTTGAGTCACGCTTAGCTGTTGGCAACATACAACATGACAATAATCAAAGGAGAATGTGATCATATCTGGTTTAGATGGATTGTACCAAAATGTAATACCATCTTTCTTCTCACTAATGAATGCAGAGGGTTCTACTTTAGTTAAGAACAGACAGAAAAGGATATGTGTTATGATCATCATGATGTTGGCTGCTATGGGTCTGGTGCTGCTTGCAATGAGATGCATGGATCCAAGTAGGCCGTCCTTCAAGTTTAACTGAAGAACTTGAAAGGGACCATCATATCTGGATTCCAGAGGATTCTTTTTCACAAATCTCTTGACCTGGACCCAAGCTCCAGGAAGTAGTTGATGAGTACCAGTGTCTACTTCTGGATCTGGAATAGGAGAAAACACTTGTGCATGTATTTTAGTCAGTGCTTGAGATAAAGCAATCACATAATCAACAAATACATCAGATTTAAACTTCAATTGCTGAGGATAATAAGGATCTCCAGATGGGACAGAGAAAACTTCCCTCCAGAGAGTGTACCCCATGCTTAACAGTGTTATTCTTGGGCATAAGATAAAAACCTTTTTTTTTTTTTTTTTTTTTTTTTTTTTTACTGTCTCTAATGGCAACACCTTTTACTCAGGACAAGATGTTTAAAATTCTTTACTGATGGATTCTCTTCAATCCTTCCGCAAAGGCTGCTCCCAACATCTGAGACTCATGTCTGGAATGATATATTACCACTGACTGTTTTATCCTGTATAATATCTGACAAATTAATAGCCTGATTTACTGTTTCATCCGGAGTGCATGCTATTAATAACTCACAGAATTCTGTACCACGGTTGCAGACAGGCATGTAGGAGCTGATTTACATGAGCAGAGATTAGCAGGGAAGCTTAATAAAACATTGAATGTCTCCTATACCTTCCTTTTAAGAAAGATTAATATTCCCAAGGAGTAGTGGATACAGTGCACTGACTCCAGCAGAGGTAGCATAGTAAATGCTTCGTCATAGGTTTTACAAGGGGTTGGTCCTAAAGTTATAGTCAACCCCCATTTTCCTAAGTTGGGAGCCATGATGGGGCGGTGGCTGTGTGTTAAGAATTTCATGGTTTCTTTGTTCCACAAACCACTAAAATGTAGCAAACACCATTCTTCTCTCAATAATACAGACAGACATATTTTCACATAAAACCCTAATACGCACACAGAGAAGGTGGGAGGAGAGAAGGGAGTGGTTTGCTTTGCTTTGTCATAAGATGGGGTGGCCAATCCCTCTCATACAATGCAAACCGGTCACCTCCCTCTTCAAAGAGTACAGTATCGAACACACAGAAACTTCAGACAAAATATTTCAAAAGAATACACGCATATACATACATATACATATGTATGTACTTCACAAACACACCTGTCTTACACTTACAAACAAGATAAACTATAAATCCTCCACTGATTTCAGTGGTGGACACAAATTCTCTAACCTGCATTTCTCAATTGTATTGCAAAGAAAAGAAATTACAGCAAATACTCACACATTTACTTGCAGCAAAACACAAGACAATCCATCTACTTTATAAACGAAAGCAATCAGAATATTATATAAATGTATGTAAGGAAAAGTTCCTTAATATTTCTGTGTTCTTACCCTAAACAGCATAGCAATACAGTAAAATATGTTAACACCTTCAAATACGACCTAACATTGGCGTAGGAAGAATTCTAAGATTCGTCCTTCAAATAGTTAAACAAGATGGGAGGGGGTGGATGAGGAATTTCTCTCTCTCTCTGTCTCTCTCTGTGATTTCTCTACAGCTGTGATCAAGGTAAAAAAAAAGACACAGAGAGAGATCAGCTTGTAGCTTTTAGGGAGAGAAGTCCTAAGCTGCATTTCTTATCAAAACATGCATCACAACCAGCAATGACATAGCATATAACATTATAATCATCAAACCTTTTCTGCAGAAAACTTTAGATTCAAAAGACATGTGATTTCAAGACCATGCGCATTATATCTTATTATTGATAATCATGCGTCACACACACGTTTTTTAACCACCCGCAGTGAATGACAGACGTCCCTTGAAGTTTTCAAGCTACTTTACGGCCTAAACATCATGACCTTCAAGGGATATCGTCTATCCAGCATGCATAGACATTTCCCAGGAAAAAATATGTATATAAAACAATCTCAATCCCCAGGGCACATATATGCAAGCCCGTATGTGTGACCTCTGGTTTATGTACATCTCTGGGTACAAGTCATCCGTCTTCCACAAATACACGTGTGTGTGTGTGTGTCCTGAATTATATGTCTAAGGAATCTAAATCATTTCAACTCACAATACCAACACACACACACACACACAGGCAACAGATATCTATTATCACAGGTTTTTTTTAAACGGACCTTGAGCAAGCTATACCACCTGTGCTTTGAATGCCTGTCAATAGCCGAGTGGTAGTCAAAGATAGTGGCTTGCACAGTACTAATTATCGACCTTACCAGACATATTTCATGAAGGTTCCTTCTGCTGTTGAAAGTCACCACTTCGCTCCTTCTCGGCTATTGTCAGGTCATAAACTCAAGGCCTCACGTTGGGCGCCAACTGAATTAGATCAGACCGCAGAGTCTGTATTAGATATCTGTTGCTTTTCCAATTAGTGTGGAATGTGCACATTCCAGAGAAATAAGACACAGACACGGTGTTTCTGTATAGTAGTTCTCAAAGCGCTCTGTATTATAAAATGGCAGTTTACAAGTTTATATGTAAAAACGTTATCTGATCAAACATCACATGATTCCTTTGTCTAGGAATTAATAGCTTTATTGATTGGTTCAAAATTGCTGCAGTGTGTCGTCATCATACTGGTCAGTAGAGGGAGGAACCGTTCATTTGTCCTTATTTGGTCACGGATGTTTGCATCATCAGGCCACTCCCATTTGTAGTTCTGTAGCCATGTTGTTATGTAGTTCCATCCTCCATTTTAGGTAATCTTCTTCTCATTAATAAATATATAAGTGAGTAAGGAAACCAGACAAACATATTAACATGAAAAGACATTTTCCTAATTATCATCCATAACAACATTAGTAATATTACCAAGAAATGAAAACTTTTAGAACCAATTACTGACGGTCAATAAAATGTTAAAGCTCACAATGTGAGTCTCTGACCCTCTTAACCTTTTTGTTATGTAGAAAGTAGTAAAACTTTTATAATAACTTTATTTTATTTTTTAAACAGTCAACATGTATTTCAACAACTGGTAAACAATCATTTTTTAAAGATATTAATCTGTTTAATCGTCATGTATGAAGGAATAATGTAGCAATGGATGAAGTTTGAATGAATAAATTATTGTAAACATTACATAATGCTTTGCAACTTGCAACTTATATTTGAAACATTAATAAACCATTTTTTTTTTTTAAATAGTAAAATTTTTCAATCTGAGGTATGGATGAATAACATTACATTAGGTCAACTTTATATCAATGAGTATAGTAAACAAATACATAATGCTTTGTAACATGCAACTTTTATTTAAATTACTGTTAAACCACATTGGTATTGAATCCAGAGGAAAGCAAACAGTAAAAAAAAAACATTAAAACTTAGCCAATTGTATTAAAGGAGGGAAAAATGTATTCCTTCCTGGCCCCATTAACTGGTGATCGGAATTCTCCCTGGATCAATACTCTGTATTTTATTATACATTTATTTTTTACAACAAATGATCATCCTCCTAGTAACATGAACCCTTAATTACATACAATGAAACAACGTTTCAGACCTTTGAAAAATCAATGTTAACATTACAAACATGAAATTAATGTATTAAAATGTAAACAGTAAAAGTAATAAAATGCAAAGTACATTCCAATATTTTTTGTTTTTGTATGTCCAAGTGGCTCCCTTAAAAGCAGACTTTTAATTTTGTCTATGGGATATAATAACCGTTTATTATTGTTGGTTTTTTATTAATATTATTTTGTTGTTATTGTTGTAGTTTTGTAAAATTGTACATAGAGTTTCCTATGTGAAATAGTGGTCCTCTAAAAAGAGCCTGAGTGAAATCAAATTTCGTCTTCAAAATAAAACCACTGTTCTCTATGTTTACAAAACCTCATAGTACACAATGTTTTTTTGGAAAAATGCTTCCAGACTGTAATAGAGCACCCTGACTTGGGTTGTCTTGAATTGAAACTTTAATATCATCTGGATTTGGGCACCTTGAAAAAGCAACATAGAGTTGTCCATGTGCAAAAACAGGTTACTGTAAAAAAATACCCACAGACTTAAAAGTTTGTCCTTGGAATTTACTTATGGTCATGGCAAATGCCATGATAACTGGAAATTGTCTCCTTTGAAGGATAAAAGGCAAACCACTCTTACTTGGAGCCAAATCAATTCTTAGTCATAATTCATTCATAATTTCAGTCATAATTTCTGCATGTATGAAATTATCTTTTAAATCCTGCACAATGAATCTGGTTCCATTACAAAATCCTTTTTTGTGATTCATATTTCTCAATAGCATGACAATTGACCCTTTTTTTAATTGCAAAACATGTGGTGGCATTCCAGATGGTGTTAAAGAATTGATAAATTTACTGTCTTTATCATCAGCCAGAACTGAATATGCACTGTAATAATTTTTTTTTGGGGTGTATTGATGATGTTTAAAATGTCATTATTTAGATTTTAGGCATCTTTATTTTTTGATGTTAATATCACTTTCTTTGCAATGTCTGAGTAATCGTGGTTATTGATAGTGTTTAGAAAGATTGCAGATATGAGTGATTCTTTGCAAACCATTAGTGATGGAATTTCTAGGGTATCATCCAGTAAATTATTTATTTATGGATGTTTTCCTTCTCCAATTTGAATTAGTCAATCATTGAATTAATTTTGGCCTTCAGATCTCATATTTAATTCTAATTTCAGGTGTGTAAATATTTTTCACAGTTTACTTCTCTTGATACATGTTTCAATGATGTCAGTCCTATTTCCATGTGGCACAACAGGTAATATTTGCCTAAAATCTCCTCCTAACAACATCACCTTTCCAACAAATGGCAAATTATTATCCATCACTTATTTTAAGAATCTAGCAATACATTGCAAAGCATGACATGACATCATTGTTGCCTCATCTATGATAATTAATTTACTTTTTTAAATGTTTTTGCTTGTAAAGAATTCAGTCGAATATCTGACACTGATGTTTCTAAAATGGGAACTGGCAATTTAAATCCACTATGCACAGTTCTGACACCTTCTAACAAAAGTGCGGCAATTCCAGTGGTTGCAAACGCTATTGTTATTTGACCCTGTGCTCCAATGTAACTCATCAAACAATTGTACAGATAAGTTTTTCATGATCCACTATGGCCATCTAGATAGAAATAACGGTCTTTGACCATTTCATCATCAGTAGCCTTTGTGATGGCATTAAATGCTTGCAATTGTAATGCATTTAAAAGTGCAAGTTTTTCTTCTGTTTTTTGTTTTTGAAGCTCAGTGTCATAGTCATCAAAGTTGATGTCATCTATAAGTCCTGGATCAGGCAAATTAAAACTTGCACAATTTAATCCATGATCAAGAAATATTTCTTACATTTCCATTAATGCTTTTAACAGTGCAATGGGCTCATTGTAATGTTTCAAGAAGTCTTCACACATATTTAATTTAAATGTTTCCCACAAAGCAAATGTATCAGGTACATTGCAAAATATGCAAATTAATGCAAATTGTTCGCTCATTTGCTTGCTATTAGGAAAGTATCATAAACAATGTCATTCACTGTGCATAAATGTTCATAACTTTGTGCACCAGGAACATATAAAAGAAGTAATCTTAAACTGAAACTTTCAATGTCTCTTAGGCTGATGGTATAAAAACGTGGGATCATTTTATGATTATCTCTTTTTCGTTGTCGCCATTGGCCATTTACAAATACATAATGATATGGAATCTCAATGTATAAGCAGTAAGTGTTGTTTCTTGGTGTTCAATTTGGGCTAAGGCAGTTCTTTCATTGCCTGCAGTAAAGCAAAAAAAATGACTTTGTGGCAAATGTACAGCTAATCGATACACAGCATGTGACCAATCATGCATTTTAAATTTCAAAAGACACCACATTGCTTCTGGAGCACTGACATAGCGGGCATCTAAATAATTAGAAAGTTTGTCATGTAAAATTGTATTTTCCTTTTCATTTTGTGCACCTTACACAACAACAGTTGCTGCATCATATCCTTTGTATATATATCTATACACATATTTTATGGATTTAATAGAAGTGCAAGCTTTCACATTTATGTGTGCATTGTACTTCATCAGCAAATGTGGATTGTATGGGTCTACATATCTATTATCGACCTTTTGGCAACGGATAATAGCTGTTTGTCTTTCTCTTCTTTTATACAAAGGGTATCCATCATAATTAGCATAAGTTTCTGTTTGAAATTGTTTTGGGAACTCTTTTGTACATTTTTTATTTTCCATATATGGTGAATTTGGATTGATATCTCCACATGACCCATGAATCATTCTGTGTGTTACAATTTCATAAAGTTTGGAATATTTTTCTGGATGTGGCAATTCAGCCGTAATTACTGAATCCACTCTCTCTGCAGTATTACATTTATCTTTTTCCTGCAGGATTAAAAGTATGTGTGCATGTGGCAGGCCTCTTTTTTTAAATTCAATGGTATAAATAAAAGTCACACATTTTCCAAATAACTGTGCATAAATTATATTATGTATTAATGAATTGAGTTTTATTTTGAATATTCAAGCCACTAAATTTGACGGTCAGAAGTATTTTGTCCAAGATTCAAATTTTCCTTGAAAATTTTTGTGATAATAGCCATGGCATCATTATATAGTTACTTAGGCCCTCATTCAATTGCGATTTGGCCAATTGAATAGTGCTCTAAATAAGCACATAACATATTTTTTTTAAATAAGTTTTTAGTTCGTTGCTTTTGGATAGATATTTACTAACTAAAAACTTCTTAAAAAAAATATGTTATATGCTTATTTATACCCCTATTCAATTGGCCAAATTGCAATTGAATGAGGGCCATTGTATTTAAGGTTGAAAAAAGAATTTCAGTCCATCAAGTTCAACCGTCCGAAAAGTATTTCTTCATAACTTAGCCCCTCAATTCCCCTTATTAGTTTTGTTGCCCTTTTCTGTACCTTTTCCAGCTCTAAAATGTCCTTTTTATGAAGTGATGCCCAAAATTGCACTCCATATTCCAAATGAGGGGGTACTAGAGATTTGTATAGTGGCAGAATTATATTTGCTTCCCTTGCTTCTATACCCTTCTTAATACATGCTAATATTGTATTTGCCTTTGCAACTGCTGCTTGGCTTTGAGCACTGTTACCTAGGTGGTTGTCTACAAGCACTCCCAAATCCCTTTCAATATCTGATACACCTAGATTTGCTCCATTAAGATTATAAATTGCATGGCTATTTTTCCTTCCCAGATGCATAACTTTACATTTATTCATATTAAATCTCATCTGCCATTTAGATGCCCATTCCTCAATTTTATGTAAATCCCTTTGGAGGGAAAGCACATCATTATCTGATTTAATTACCTTGTACAACTTTGTGTCAAAATGGAGACACCACACTCCAATCCTACCTCTAAGTCATTAATAAATATGTTAAAACGGAGAGGACCTAATACTGAACCCTGAGGAACCCCACTTACCACATTAGTCCAATTGGAATATGTTCCATTTACAACAACCCTTTGCTTCCTGTCTTTTAGCCAGCTTTCAATCCATAAGCAGATATTTACTTTAATTCCTGTATCTCTTAGTTTGCACAATAATCTCCATGTGGCACTATCAAAAGCCTTTTCAAAATCCAAAAAGATTAAATCCACTGAGGTGCCTTGATCCAGGTTCCTACTAACCTCCTCATAGAAACTAATTAGATTTGTTTGACATGACCGATCCCTCATAAATCCATGTTGACTCTTACTTATAATCCTGTTCAAATAGACATATTCTTGTATATTATCCCTTATTAACCCTTCTAAAAGCTTCCCCACTACAGAAGTGAGGCTCACTGGATTTTCTCTTGCTCCCTTTTTAAATATAGGTATCACATCAGCTTTTCTCCAGTCATCTGGTAGAGACCCTGTGTTGAGTGAATCTTGAAAAATTAAATATAATGTTTTGGCTATTACAGAACCCAGTTCCCTTAGTACCCTTGGATGAATTCTATCAGGACCAGGGGCTTTATTAACATTTATTTTTTGTAACCTCTTTTGGATTACTTCCTGTGTTAACCAATTATTTGGCAAAGGTAGTGTAGCCCCATTATGTTGCAGTGTCCCATCCACTGGTACCTCCCTTATGTATACCGAAGAAAATAACCTATTTAGCTCATCTGCCTTTTCCTGGTCACTAATTTTCAAACGGCCTGTGTCACATTGTAATGTTCCTATAGCTTCCTTCCTCGCCTTCTTACCATTAATATACTTAAAAAATATTTTAGGGTTAGTCTTACTCTCTTCTGCAATTAATTTTTCATTTTCTATATTAGCCAGTCTAATCGCGCTTTTGCAAGCCTTGTTGATTTCCTTGTATTCCCGTAAAGCAGTCTCTGTCCCCTCTTGTTTGTATAATTTAAATGCCTGTTTTTTACTCTGTATGTTGATCTTTAAATCATTGTTAAGCCACATTGGATGGGATTTACTCCTTTTACTTTTATTCCCACACAGTATATGCCGATGTGTATGTATATTTAGTAAGGATTTATATGTTGTCCATTTATGCTCAGTGTTTTTACCTATTCTCTGTCCCAGCCTACACTTTGTATTGCTGCCCTTAGACTGTTAAAATCTGCCCTTTTAAAATTAAGAGTTTTCGTTGGCCCCTTAAAATTTTGTTTTTTTAATTCAATCTCAAACGAGACTGTGTTGTTTCCCAAAGGTTGCCCTATTCCAACATTTGATACAATATCAATATTATTTGTGAGTAAATTGATAAGTAAATCTAAGATAGCTTCATTTCTAGTAGGCTCTTGTATAACCTGGGCCAGATAATGATCCCTGAGTGTACTCAAGAACCTGCTCCCCTTAGCTGAACTGCTGGTCTCATTTATCCAGTTTATTTCAGGGTAATTAAAATCTCCCATTATTATAATTATTATTATATCTTTTTTGCATATTATAATTATTATTATATCTTTCTCGCATATTGCAAGGAGATACTTGGAAAGAGGATGGCAAAATGATTGCTCTATATATAAATGAAGGCCAGTATAAAGTAGGGATGCGGTACCATGTACATTTTTAAATTATTACAATTTTTACTTGCAAAGGTAAATATCTAAGTATATATATTGTATGTACCAAAAGGAGTGAAAAAGTGTAAAGATATATTGAAAATACCAAAGAAAAAAGGACACATATATATCCACACCTGTATACCATCCGTAGTTATAATGAGCATTAATGAGCGGAATTATTTAAGTGAACTGACAAGAAAATTATTCAATAAAAGTTCATAATTTATTCACAAAATCAATCTACAATGCATATTCTAAAAACATTTAAAAATAGGCAAGGACAATCACCGGTTATATGTATTATCTCAGTATCTTGTTATCTGTTCAATGCTTTAAACACAAATAGACAGTTTTTGTAATAAATCGCCTGATCTAAATTTGGTGGTAGTGGAGCCCACTATATACTCCTTTTATACTAATCTAAATACACTGTCTAGGAAATACAATTTAAATGCGAAAAGAAAGAAAAATAGGGCTAAACAAACTATTACTAATGGTGGAACTGGGGATCCACCAATTAATCCCTTAACCTGTTTGTGATAAAGAGTTTACCTACTCTAAACTAAATGTATTATCACCTTTTGTGATTGCATAGGTGCAAAAAAAGTGCTCATGATATAAATTACATAACTTTGGATTCCTAGGCAAAGCATAAAGATATCTTATAAAAGGATAATATATAAATAAATGCACTGCAGATTGCTGTTAATGCAGCATCTATGGATATTGGGCTGATAATATAATGTAAATAAGCCTGACTAGTGTCATATATTGTAAGACAATTGATATATATATAGAAATACTATTATAAGAAAATGCAAAAGCCAAAGGCTATTTAAATGTATATTGCTCTTAATCTGTCTGTGCAAATATGCTGAGTGCAAATATTATATAACAGATAAAATCAATTATAATATTCTATTGTATTAGTACAGATATATATTTCAAGATATTACAAGCAGCATGAATGTATCAGAAAAAGGTATATTGCTATTTATCCATATGTGCAAATATGCAAAGTGCAAAAGTTATATTAAATATGAAATCAATTATATTATTGAATTGTATTAGTACAGATATACATTTAAAGATAATACAAGCAGCATAAATGTGTCAGATGGAAAAACGCATCACCTATCATTTGTAAATGAGAGTCCAAGGGCTGCACAAGCCTTGTGTGCACCTAGAAACACCAGTATCCACCAAATGCTGCCAGAGATGTCACAATCGTGGGACAAGACAGGTCGTTTCGCGTCATAACGCTTCCTCATGGACCTGTTGAGTGTGCCAGTACTTTATAGTGTGTTGGAAGGGGAGGTGGCTTTGAAGTTTAACTGTTTCCAATCCTTGCAATCAGATTCTTGGCTTCAGTACATCATTATTAGAGATCATATATCTAGGAAATGAACATAAAAAAGATTAGCAATATAAATGAATCCAATATGTGTTAATATATATCATTTATTAATTAAATCACATGGCAGAACATTATATAATACAATAAACATTTTTAAACATAAATATGTCTGTTCAAAGTCTCTTTTTTTTTAAATGTAATAAATAGAAGCCTATCCAGTTTCAACCAAATCATTCAACCTATGTGCATATAATTATGAAAAGCAAATCAAATAGAATGCTGTATAAAGCTGCACTAGAAAGAATTACAATAGGATAATTTATGTCAGAATGATTTTAAAGGGGCATACTCTGCACATTTCTTACATTTGCCATTCTTGATTAAACAGTGGAAAATTTCATGAGATATCATATATCAAGGAAGTAAGCAAGTATAGAAGAGACATCATAGATTAAATCAATGTGTGTTCATATTAATCTCATTTATTAATTATTGAATAGTATAATGATTTATTTTAAACATGAAAGAGTCTGATCAGAGTCATTTGCTAGGCAAAAAAAATGTTAAGTGTAATAAATAAAATTTGTTAAATTTCTACCTGGTATTTCTATATTATATAAGGCAAAGAATAAAAGCACTCTACAAAGTTGCATTGCAGCAAATTACTCACAAAAAAATATTGCTTAGATAATTTATATCAATGATTTGAAAAGGGGCATGCTCTGCTAGTTCTTACATGTGCCATTATTTAAACAGTAGATGATCTCCTAAAACTGGACCTAATTGATCTAAGAACACCATCATATATTGGAACCAGATGATTAAGTAGGAATTAAAATTAAATAGTTATACTATAGAAAGGGCATAAAGCTGTTATTCTCATTGTCTTTCTTTTCACATTTAAATTTTATTTCCTAGACAGTGTAGTTAGATTAGTATAAAAGGAGTATATGGTTGGCTCCGCAAACACCAAATTTAGATCAGGCGATTTATTACAAAAACTATCTATTTGTGTTTAAAGCATTGTACAGATAACAAGATACTTAGATCATACATATAACCGTTGATTGTCCTTGCCTATTTTTTAAATGTTTTTAGAATATGCATTGTAGATTGATTTTGTGAATAAATTATGAACTTTTATTGAATCATTTTCTTGTCAGTTTGCTCATTACTGCTCACTATAACTATGGATGGTATACAGGTGTGGATATATAGGTGTCCATTTTTCTTTGGTGTTTTCAAAATGATTGCTCTTTCAGCTGGAATGTCTCTGTTAGTAGAGAATTCAGCGACATAATCCATCAATCCACAATATTGTTCTATGCAAAGCTTGTTTTGTTGACATTTGATAAAAGTTTGATTATTTGCCTTGACTTGTAGATAGGAATCAATAATCCATTGTTGTGTGAGTTTGCCCCCACATAAAATAGGATTCAAATGATCCCGATAAGCAGTTTGTGCCACTTTATATTCCAGCATAGAAATATTGCTTCTAACACGAACATTACTATTGGGATAACTTTGCAATTGTAATTTTGGTTCTCATCCTGGCTCACCATTTGGAAAGAAAATGGGATATGTCATTGGATCCAAATTATAACTTATCATATTTATGCTTATAAAAGGTTGGTCTTCATTTCGTGGATATATTCTAATATCCCGCTGAAAAGGTGGTTCACCATCCTCATTTTTAAAGACCATGGCAACCTCATTTACTGTTGGTAAATTATACCGTCTTTGGTCAGTATTGCAATCTCTTTTCAAAACCATATTTATTCTTGGCATTGGCAATTTATGTACTTGAGCATGTTGCTGTAGTTCTTTTTCAATCTGTGCTAATTGTTTGTATGCTTGACTGTATGGGTTGTTGGCCATAATTGTATCCAGCTGTTCAAAGACTATGCACAAACACTGTTTATTTTCTGGAAGCATCATACGTTGTTCAACAGCTTCCATTGTATCTAAGACATATAACTGTGCAAATTTCCTTTGCTGTCCTTCTTGTGGGTGTAAATGTGAAGTGCAGTGTTAAATTTGTCCTTGAACTCTGAAACAATATGGACCATGTCCTGGGACCTTTTCTGCTAATGTAGCACCCATAGAAGCAAATAAAATTGCACTGTTATAAGACCTGATGTTTTTTTTTTTTTTTAATTGTTATAATTTGGAAATGTTGGATTGCTCATTATACTTTGTAAGTAATCTAGAAATGTGTGTCTTTGTAGAAGTCTTACTTTTCCTTTCTGACAGCAACTAATGAAGTCTCCGTTGTTGGTGAAGTTGGTGAAGACCTTGCTTTTGGATAGATGTTAAGTAATGAAAAAGTGATGTAAAAAAATATGTTATGTGCTTATATAGAGCCCTATTCAATTGCAATTAAATGAGGCCCTAAATTGATATAGGTTAATTAATTAATCATTAACTGTCATCAATGTGAAACAAAAAGGGCATCATGAAATCATATACCTGTGAAATTGATGTTATTGCAGATGAAATACTGCAGAGCTCACTCTCTGTCTTCAGTCAGGTGTGGAGATGAGGAATCTGTAAAATGACATGAAAATCAATTCATGAAAGTATGGTGTTTAATTGGCATACATGGAAAATATAAAAGCATAATCATCAATATATTCATTAATAAAAGCAGTATAAAATATTAAATGTAGAACGTGTCAGAATCTAAGAAACTGCTTTAAATATTTACTGTATATACTCGACTATAAGCCGACCCGAGTATAAGCCGAGGCACCTATTTTACCACAAAATACTGGGAAAAATGAGTGACTCAAGTATAAGCCGAGGGTGGGAAATGTGCTGCTCCCTGTGTCCCTCTTGTGCCCTCTGTGTCCCCTTCTTGTGTGCCCTTTTCATGTGTCCCCACTTTCTCTCCCCTGTGTCTCTTCTCCCCTCTCCCTCCCCTGTGTCTCTTCCTCCCTCTCCCTTCCCTGTGTCTCTTCCCCCTCTCCCTTCCCTGTGTCTCTTCCCCCCCCCATCACCCTCCTCAACCCCCCTCCTCATTCTCAACCTCCCTCCTCAACCCCCCTCCTCATCCTCAACCTCCCTCCTCATTATTATTATTATTATTATTATTATTATTATTATTATTATCGTTTATTTGTAACGCGCCAACATATTCCGTAGCGCTATACATAAGTTTAGTTACAGGCAAAGTTAAGTTACAGCCAACATTAGGAATCTAATGTTATGTAATTTATATCCAGAGCACTTTATTTGCACTTATTCAATCACAAACATGTTCAATGTACAAGTTCAAGATTCACACATTGCAAAGAGTGGATGGCTATGTCTTTGAGCTTGGAATCCGGTGTCCATAGCGCTTTCCGTAAAGCACCTTGCAGGATTGAAACTCGCATCCTCATCCTCCCTCCTCATCCTCCCTCCTAATCCTCCCTCTTCATCCTCAACCTCCCTTCCTATCCTCAACCTCCCTCCTCAACTCCCCTCCTCATCCTCAAGCCCCCTCCTCATTCAAAAACCCCTCCTCAACCTCCCTGCTCAACCTCAACGCCCCCATCCTCAACCCCCCATCCTCAACCCCCTCCTCAACCCCCCTCCTCATCCTCAACCCCTTCCTCAACCTCCCTCCTCAACCCCCTCCTCATCCTCAACCCCCCTCCTCATTCTAAACCCCCTCCTCAACCTCCCTCCTCAACCTCAACCCCCCCATCCTCAACCCCCCTCCTCAACCTCAACCCCCCTCCTCATTTTCAACCCCCCTCCTCATTCTAAACCCCCTCCTCAACCTCTCTCCTCAGCGCCCCTCCAAAACCTCTCTCCTCAGCCCCCCTCCTCAACTTCAACCCTACTCCTCAACCCCCCATCCTCAACCCCAATCCTCATCCTCAACCCCCCCATCCTAAACCCCCCATCCTCATCCTAAACCCCCCATTCTCATCTTAAACCCCCCTGCCATCCTCATCCTCATCCTAAAACCCCCTCCTCACTTTACCCCTCCTCATCCTAAACCCCCTCTTCACTTTACCCCTCTGAATACCTCCCCCTCTCCCTTTACCCTCACTTACCTCCATCTGCAGCTTCTCCTCCGGCGTGCACGCTCCTTCCTGGGTCTTGACCCGGCCAATGCTAATGACGTGGCGCGCATGTGATGTCACGTCATTAGCTTACACCGGGTGCCGACGCAGGAAGGAGCGGAGGCTGGAGGAGAAGCTGCAGATGAAGGTAAGTGAGGGGAAAGGGAGAGGGGGAGGTATTTAGAGGGGTAAAGTGAGGAGGGGGTTTTAGAATGAGGAGCGGGGTTTAGAATGAGGGGGGGATAGAATGAGGAGGGGGGTTGAGGATGAGGAGGGGGGAGGGAAAGAGACACGGGGGGTTAGATAGACACGGGGGGGTTGAGAGACACGGGGGGTTAGGGAGACACGGGGAGGTTAGAGAGACACCGGGGGTTAGAGAGAAACTGGTGGTTAAAGAGACAAGGGGGGGTTAATGAGACACGGGGGGGGAGAGTGTCTTGAGTATAAGCCGAGGGGTTCCTTTTTAGCCTTAAAAAAAGGGCTGAAAAACTCGGCTTATACTCGAGTATATACGGTAAGTGCTTTGAACGTCCTCTCCCTGTCAGGCAATTGCAAGCACTCCAGATATGTAAGTGCTTTGTAAAATCTACATATTTTTTCTATTATAATTTTTTTTTTTTTTTTTTTATTATTAATTAATAGTTCCAAAAGCAATGTACATGAATGAGCAGTAAGGCAAATATACAAGTGCAGGTTAAAAATTATTATTATTTTTATTGTAGTGTAAAATTAGTTTTTTTTTTTTTGGTAATGATTATTAATTATTAATTAATTAATATATTAATATACGTTAATTAATTAATAACTGTCATCAATCCAAAATATTTTTCTTCCATAAGAACATTAATTAAATTATATATACCTGTAAAGGTGATCTTTATGCTGTACAAAGGCTGCAAACATCACTCTCTGTGTTCAGTCAGCTACAGAGATGATGAAACTGTTAAATGAGATGGAAAGCATTTTTAATATTTGCATTCATGTTTACCTCGTACGCTGCTGTCAGTGTTTTGCGCGGTTCAGGGTCGTGTAACCTCGTTTTCATCTTTTCGGACGCCATTTTTTTCTGTCTTGCATTGCGCGGTTCGGCCATTAACTTTGTATTTTTCCTATCTTGTATTCCAATCTTTGTATTTTTCCATTTATTTTTTCTAAGTCCCGCGTTCGTTAACTGCTGCCTAAGGCGATCCCGTGTCTTGTAAGTGTTTGGAGGCTAACTCCTGCGTGTTTCAATGTGTGATCGGCTTGCCTTCGGCGCTCCTTTCTGGCTAAGTCCTGCGTGTTTCATTGCCTCCTTCGGCACTCACCGCCTAAGGGCTGCAAGTTTTAGTGTTCTAACGGCTCCCCTTGCTACGCGAGGCTCGCAGGCGATGAGCACCTTCGGCGCTCATCGCCTAAGTGCTTCGAGTTAATGGCTCACCTCGCTATGCGAGGTTCACTGGAGATGAGCGCCTTCATTGTGTACACACCACACAAAGCGTGACAACGTCTCGTAGTTCGACAATTATAATATGTGATGCAAGTATATTATTATTAACAACCACAAATTCCAGACTTAAAACCCCACAAATTCATAAAACATAAAAAAAAAAATCATAAAAGAGAAAGAACAGAAAATGTGATGTTTAAAAATGTATTATACAATGGTCCCCTCCTGATATATATATGCATACATTTTAAGTATAAATAGACAGTAGTATTATACATAAATCACTTGCCACTCTAGGACAGTAAATCAGTATAAACATATGTTTATAATGATTTACTGTCCTAGAGTGGTGAGTGATTTGTGTATAATACTATTGTCTATTTATACTTAAAATGTATGTATATATATCAAGAGGGGGGACCATTCTAAAATAACATTTTAAATGTTGTTCTTTCTTTTTAATTTTTTTATGAAAATAAAAGTTCCCTCGGTCTGATGCACATGTACAGGCCCGTCTGAAGTTTGCCAATGAACATCTGAATGATTCAGAGGAGAATTGGGTGAAAGTGTTGTGGTCAGATGGGATCAACTCAACTCGCCATGTTTGGAGGAGGAGGAATGCTGCCTATGAAGACCACCGTCCCCATCATCAAACATGGAGGTGGGAACATTATGCTTTGGGGGTCTTTTTCTGCTAAGGGGACAGGACAACTGCACCGCATCAAAGGGACGATGGACCGGGCCATGTACCTTCAAATCTTGGGTGAGAACCTCTTTCCCTCATCCAGAGCATTGAAAATGGGTCGTAGATGGGTATTCCAGAATGACAATGACCCAAAACACACAGCCAAGGCAACAAAGGAGTGGCTCAAGAAGAAGCACATTAAGGTCCTGAAGTGGCCTAGCCAATTTACAGACCTTGATACCATAGAAAATCTGTGTCAGCCTCAAAACCTTAATGACTTAGGGCCTCATTCTATTATCGGCCGCAGCCGCTGCGGGGCCGCAAGGACCGGCCGCAAGCTTTACAGCTATTCTATTCCCCTCCGGCCGGGGTTTCCGGCAGGCTTGCGGCCGGCGCCTTGCTATCTCTTGCGGCCGATCGCGCCGGAGGAAAGCCTTTGATCTAAAAAGGCGCAAGGAAATCGGCCGTAAGAAAAGCCTGGTTGCGATTCTATTGCTCCGGGAACCCTGTCTGCAAGGCTAAAAACGAGCCGCAGCTTACTTGCAGGAAAGAGGTCCCGCTAGCATCAATTAAGCACATAAAATAGCTCAAATAAAGCCATCCTGCACTTTGAGAAGACTATAAAGTGATTTTAGTTGTTAGCAAAAATAGCACATAATTACCCTATACTCAAATCCGTCAAATAATTTGTTTTTAATATACGTAAAATATACATGTAAAAAGTCCAGAGTGCTTGGAGCACCTCAGACACGCCCACTCCGCAGACGGAAAATAAACAGTTAATTTGAACTCGGGTTTGGGCTGATGTGCAAGCTTGAGAGGGGGTTACTTTTAATCCTCATGTCCCCCAATATGATCCCTAGCATTTACAGAGCTGTACAGTGCAGGCTTGAATTTATTTTTGCGTTTTTAGATTTCTGAGCTTACGGCCGGTTCCAAGATATGCGGCCGGCCGTAAGGGGAGATCCTTGCGGGGCCGTATAATAGAATCGCGAGTTAACAGAACCCGCGCAAGGAATCGCAGCCTTACGGCCGATTTACGGCCGGTAATAGAATGAGGGCCTTAGAGAGGATCTGCAAAGAGGAGTGGGACAAAAACCCTCCTGAGATGTGTACAAACCTGGTGGCCAACTACAAGAAATGTCTGACCTCTGTGATTGCCAACAAGGGTTTGCCACCAAGTACTAAGTCGAAGAGGTCAAATACTTATTTCCCTCATTGACCTGCAAATCAATTTATAACTTTTTTGACATTGTTTTTCTTGTTTTGTTTTTTTGGTTATTCTGTGTCTCACTGTTAAAATACACCTACCATTAAAATTATAGACTGATCATTTCTTTGTCAGTGGACACACGTTCAAAATCAGCAGGGGGTCAAATCATTTGCCATGGAACTTACTATGACAAAACATTTTATAACTAACATTTGGAATACTATCTGAAATATACTACACACACTATACTTGATCCTATGGAAAAGTGCATAACCTTACTCCACTGTTTTACCCAGTGGTTGTATGGTATGTTATACTAAAAATATTCAAGCTGTTTAAATATGGTGGATGTGCCAAAAAACGTCAATGGTCAAGTTGCCTTCAAAATAATTAGCAACATTTGGACCTTGATCACCTAATCAGACCCCGTGAACACTGCCTCTGGCTGGCACCAAACATTGTTCCAATTGTATCTAACAAGGCATTAATGAAGGAAGGTTTGTACTGCTGTGGGGATCTATGTGACCTGTTCAAAAGGTATGGAACCCATGATTTCTTTTATATCCAGTAAAATAAGTTTATCACTTGTGCACTTGCAACTTGCACCTGCACCTGGTGGCCAAACGGTGAACTGTAAACATTTCTCTACCTTAAAACACCATTGCATTTCAAGAAAAAAATACATGTTTGTCAAGTATGTACCAAAATGACAATATTAGCAGCTGTACTGTATAAACCATGGACATAAAACATAAAATCTGAATTTTTGAAGACTTTGTTTATGAGTACAGGAATCCATTTTGTATTTATTACATCATCTCCCAAGAGCTGGGTGCTTGTAGTTATTAGTGGCTTCACACACCTCCCCCTTATTGGTTCAGAGACAGACTCCTAGTGTATCTGGTCTTTATCTGTATGGTACATATTTTATGTTTAGTCGTAAAAAAAATCAGATATTTGGGGTCTCTGATAGACACATAAGTTTGTGGCCCATGACCTATTTGTTGTCTATTCAATCTGTAGACAATAATCTTTCATATTTAGTATTATAAATGTTTCTTGCAGTGAACCTCAGTGAGCTTTTGTACTAGAAAACATGAAATCTTTTGTTAAAAAAGAGTAATGTGTAGAATCTGACAAGTTGGCTATTATCACTATCGACTATAGAGTGTTTTCTTTCAGTCAGTAATTACTTTTACAGGTAATTTTGAGGGTATTTGGTTCTTTAACCTGATTAACTATGGTATATATTTTTTTATTTTCTATGTGTAAAGAAAATCTTGTGTACTGTTATGTGCTGTCATCAAACCAGTGGATATCCCAACACAACATGTAAATGCATACAGACTTAAGGCCTCATTCAATTGCGATTTGGCCATTTGAATAGGGCTCTATAGGAGCACATAGCATATTTTTTTTACAGAAGTTTTTAGTTAGTGAACTTCTATCCAAAAGCAAGGTCTTCACTAACTAAAAACTTCTGTATAAAAATATGCTATGTGCTTCTATAGAGCCCTATTCAAATTGCCAAATCGCAATTGAATGAGGCCCTTTAGTGTGCTATTATATATTGCAGATTATATGTAGTTCAGTCCAGGGGCACAGGAACAGGGGGGGGGGGGGGTGGGGAAAAATCCCCCCCACACTTTTTATTTAAGGGGATGTTTTTTTTAAATGTGGAACTTTACATTTCAGGCATATTGTGCACAGGAGTGCATGTTCTTATGCCTTTAGTCCACTACCCCCTCCAATCCCTGTGATTACAAAGTGACTGTCCCATGTGTGAGCTGACAGCCCCGGTACACTCAAGAGGCAGCTGGAGTAGTGAGCAGGGGCCTACTCGGAATATGTTGTGTGGGCTCGGGCTGTGTGTGAAGTGAATAAGAAGAGATCACCAATCACACGTGGACAGCCCTTCCCTTCCACTTTCTTATTGGCTGTTATGACATGTGTGGGTGTGACTGCAGATCAGCTCAGGGGAGTGAAACATTACTCTCCCGAGGAGCAGTTGCGGGGCTCTTGTGAGTTTATTTTTACGATCAGGGGATGCTGAGGGGTGATAATAAATATATTATAAGGATATGTAACTATATAATGTACTTATATTGGTATCAGTTTGGGTTGCCAGCCACTTGTTTTGATGTGGAAATTCTCAGATTACAGGTGGCTGTAGGAGTAAGCATGCTTATGGACTCACTATCAGAACAGTTCGAGATATCCTGAAAGATCAATAAACCAGAAGAGATTCAAACAATCACACAATGTAGGTTAACAAAACTAAGAAATATAGTATTTATTTATTTATTTTAGAGAAATCAAAGCAGAACTCTGTCATGCAGGAGCTCTCTCTCTCTCTCCTTCTTTATAGTCCTTTCAGGATCTGCTGAACTTGACTGAGGAGTGGTGTTAAGGTATTTAGGGGGCTTTGATGCATTAAAGATCGTAATCTCACAGCTTCATTTCATTTTTCCACTGTTATTAAGTTCTTGACAAACTGAAGAATGTTTTGCAATATATTCCAGTAAATTGCTACTTCCTCATTTTACGTCTGCACAGGAAAAACGTGTGTTTATTCTAACTGTAAAACCGCAAGCAACGTATGATAAAAGAACCCTTTGTCATAGACGAGGATATCTTGCAATTACCTACCCTTTTGCATAGAATGAAAAATGATATAAATATGTATGTCATATCAAATAAAGCTAATCAATGGTTAATGATACTTCTTTGTCTGCCATTGTTACTATTGACTTCCAGGTACCTGAGCTAAAAGAAGGGAGAGACAGAGAGGAAGGTGGATAAAAGGTGTTAATTCCGGGTTCCTGCGCATTTACCTAGCAGTTGAGAAATCCTGCTACTTATCAAGTGGCTTCTCTTCCAGTCATCTGTATAGATCTGTATAAATGTATAAGATGTGACAAAGTAGCCTCTAGCCCACACAAGGCACAGTATGTAATTATGTATATGTAGAATAACTTGCACCACTCTACTTTTATCTCCTATATCTTCTCTTCCCTTTCCTGTCTCCCTCCTGCTTTCTTCCATGTCCACATATCCACTTTCTCCTCACTATATTCTCCTTCCCCTTCTTTTCCCTAATCCCTTCACATCCATCAGTCTATATAAATATCTCCCCTTTTGGGCAAAGAGTAATTGTAAGAACTATTGCAATGTGTAATGTTTTATTTTATTATCCAGCTCACTGTGATACCTGCATCACTTTTTAAAGTTTATACTGTGCATTACTCTATATACTAAATGTGTTACAGTACAGAGACAAAGAATGAGGAGGGGGCAATGAATATAAGCATGCCAGCATAGGTATGTGTCTGCACGGAAATATTTCTTCCAAAATATCTGTTATGTACTGGGGCACAGATGGAGTTAATTTTATCTGCAGATGTGCAAAAATAACATTCTGTTATGTTTGCTAGATGTGTAAGTAGAAATACTGTGTAAGTACTGTATAGAAGGTCATGTAGACTGGCCATGTTGCCAGGCTCAGCAGGAGGGACCCATGAACAGACAGGGATGCAGGGTGCAATCGAGTGACGGTGGTGGAGGGGCTAGTTAGGCCAAGGAGACACACAACGCCATTTTCTCTTCCCTCAGGTATAATTTTCCGTTTTTTTAAGTGCTCTACTTTTGCAGTAATATTAGTTACATAAAACAGTAATGGTTGGGAATATAGAAACTGTATAGAAAGATTACTAGGTGTTCAATTTGTCATCCAAACCATAAATACACGGACCATGTAAAGAATGTCATGGAAGCAATAATCTGATGTTCACAAACGGTATAAAAAATGAAAATGCTATGTAACTGTATATATGTGGAATTGGCTTACCTAAGATAAAAAGGTATGTTATACTCTAAGATAAAAAGGTATATATACTGTATTTAGTCATTTTATATCATGTCAGTGCTCCCCCAGAAATTGCTACCAGCCAGGTGGCATGAAGGAGTAGCCAAGTCGGTATATAGTTCTGCAATGTGTGTAATTTGCTTCTCAAGCTGGGTGGTGCTTCAGATTAGGTGGGTGGATCACCCTACTAAATAGGGCTGGGGAAAACACTGTTATGAATTATTGTATTCAATTACTTTCAGGTGTATTATTATTTTCATGTCTTTATGTTACATACTAAATGGGTGTATGTTTTATGACAAATAGCAACTCTTGAGAATACAAACAGAGGAGACCCTCTATTTCCACTATAAATTCAAGGGATATTGCTGGTAGTATATAACTTGACAATATAACACCAAAAAGAACGGTATACTTGAAACCAACAAATCATAAATAAAGGAACTTTTTCCACCAAGACACAATTACAACTTAACCTTTATTGGCATCATATTAAGACCACTTATGCAAATAAAAACATTTAAAAATGAAAGTAAAAGCCATCCCGGGATCAGCAGATTATTGCAAAATAAGACTCTATGCTTACAATAAAGATTTAATAAAATACAAATTATGCATCATGCTATAGCACTATATGAAAATATTCACTATGAGCCAGTATTATATTTGATTATATTATATTGTATATTGTATATGCATTTGTATATGTATATGGACAATGAGTTGCAGAGTCTATACCAGTGAAAGGCAAATTATTTTGCCCCTGAGTACTTAAAATTGTCTCAATATTTATTTTACAGACAGCAAAACGGTTACATTCCTGTAGGAAAGGCATTCATCGATAATAGAGGTATAGATAATGAGGGGAAATATTTATGTGTACAATTATTATTTGCTACTTTTAGGGAGATATAATGCCCACTGTATTGTTGAAGAGGGTCATGCTGTCCCATTCCAGAGAACAGGCTAGGGGCCACATGACCCCACTGTTGCTCACCATTGGTCTATATGCATACAGTATTTTAAGTGTTAATTTCGATAACCCAGAAAAATATCTTTCAGAAGAAGTAGTCCTATCTAATCTAGTTTAGCTACGTTACTTCCAATGGTTAATCTCTTGTGATTATTCTTTATTACCCTATTGATACCTCTTTCTCATTCCACACCTAATTTTCCTTTACTTTCTGAGGACTGGCAGATAAGGTCTCAGGGACAGTCCAAGGGCTGGATGTTAGGATAAAGTATAGTGTGTGTAGTATATTTTAGATAGTATTCTAAATGTTAGTTAAAATATGTTTTGTCATAGTAAGTTCCTTGGACCAGAATCTATCAGAATAGAAACCAGAAATACAAACATAATCCTATTTCTATCTAAAAATAGACAATGTTACTTATGAACTGAATTGTTTGATATGCTTTCCTATATAAAACAGTAGACTCTCAGTTATCCGGCACCCATGGGGATTGGTAGATGTCGGATAAATGTAGTTTCTGGTTGCTTGAAAGTTACTATTAAAAGAAGCCTAGATTAGCTGCACATAGGATGCTCTGCTAAGTTTTTTTCTGGTTGCTTGAGTTCTGGTTAACTGAGAGTCTACTGTACTTCTAAATATGTGTTTAACAATGTATTTATTCTTTTTTTTAAATAAAGATCTTTGAAAGCTTGTCTGTCAGTCAATATCCAGGAGTATAGCTACAGTTGTGCTCATAGATAATATTACCAAGAAAAGAACACTTTTAGAACCAATTATAATAGTATGCAAGTCACATTGAGTTATATTAACAACCACAAATTCCAGGCTGAAAACTCAACAAATTCATAAAATATACAGTGGGGGAAAATGTTTTTGATCCACTGCTGATTTTGAACGTTTGTCCACAGACAAAAAAATTATAAGGTGTATTTTAACAGTGAGAGACAGAATAACAAAAAAACAAACAAACAAGAAAAACACATGTCAAAAAGTTATAAATTGATTTGCAGGTCAATGAGGGAAATAAGTATTTGACCCCTTAGACTTAGTACTTGGTGGCAAACTCTTGTTGGCAATCACAGAGGTCAGACATGTCTTGTAGTTGGCCACCAGGTTTGCACACATCTCCGGAGGGATTTTTCCTGCTCCTCTTTGTAGGGCCTCCAAGTCATTAAGGTTTCGAGGCTTATGTTTGTCAACTCGAACCTTCAGCTCCCTCCACAGATTTTCTATGTGATTAAGGCATGGAGACTGGCTAGGCTACTCCAGGACCTTAATGTGCTTCTTTTTGAGCCACTCCTTTGTTTCCTTGGCTGTGTGTTTTGGGTCATTGTCATATTGGAATACCCATTCACGACCCATTTTCAATGCCCTGGCTGAGGGAAGGAGGTTCTCAGCAAAGATTTGATGGTACATGGCCCCGTCGATAGTCACTTTGATGCGGTGCAGATGTCCTGTCCATTAGTAGAAAAACAACCCCAAAGCATAATGTTTCCACCTCCATGTTTGATGGTGGAGATGGTGTTCTTGAGATTATATGCAGCATTCCTCCTCCTCCAAACACGGCGAGTTGAGTTGTTGCCAAAGAGCTCGATTTTGGTCTCATCTGACCACAACACTTTCACCCAGTTCTCCTCTGAATCATTCAGATGTTCATTGGCAAGCTTCAGACGAGCCTGTATATGTGCTTTCTTGAGCAGGGAGACCTTGAGGGCGCTGCAGGATTTCAGTCCTTCACGGCGTAGTGTGTTACCAATTGTTTTCTTGATGACTATGATCCTCCCATGTAGTGCTTGGCTGATTCCTCACCGTTCTCATGATCATTGAAACTTCACGAGGTGAGATCTTGCATGGAGCATCAGACTGAGGGAGACTGGCAGTTATTTTGTGTTTCACCTTCTCACCAAGCTGCTTGGTGATGGTCTTGTAGCCCATTCCAGCCTTGTGTAGGTCTACAATCTTGTCCCTGACATCCTTGGGCAACTCTTTGGTCTTGGCCATGGTGGAGAGTTTGGAATCTGATTGATTGCTTTTGTAAACAGGTGTCTTTTATACAGGTAACAAGCTGAGGTTAGGAGCACTCCCTTCAAGAGAGTGCTCCTAATCTCAGCTCATTACCTGTATAAAAGACATCTGGGAGCAAGAAATCTTGCTGATTGATAGGGGATCTAATACTTATTTCCCTCACTGATCTGCAAATCAATTTATAACTTTTTTGACAAGCGTTTTACTTGTTTGTTTGTTTTTTGTTATTCTGTCTCTCACTGTTAAAATACACCTACCATTAAAATTACTTCCATAAACACTTGCAAATATAATACGCTCCAATGCAGTATTTAGGCCCATGTTCACTTCATCAGAAATCTGAGCTTGCCTTTTAAAACTCTACCCCTTCCCCTCCCCGTGAATTATTTGGATTCCTACACCCTTGGTTCAGTCATTTACTAAGCCCAGGCAAGGAGAATATTGGTAGTATCTGAAGTTGCACTCACTAGGACCAAGTCAGTCAAACCCCCTCATAACTTTGCACCTTAAACCTATATTATACAAACTATATGCTTTACTTACTCTTCTATTTTTCTGTATCAAGTAAAAAAACTGAAAATAAAAAATATTTTAATTTGCATCTTATATACTAATATCCTCTTATTTTTTTTAAAAGCTCTAATTTTTTGTTATTTTATATTGATCCAACAGGACCATTTCTTCTCCTAATGTAATAACCTGTTTTCTAATGATTTTGTTAGTCTTGCTAATTAGGCCGCTTTGTCTATTTTCTCTTTGATAATGTGCAAGGAGAGAACTAGCTTTTATCATCTAGTTGCAATATGTAATTGTACAACACTAAATATTGTTACAAATTTGAATTGTCTACGGGATATTTATAATAAAGAAATGTGTGGTGTTAGTAGTATATGTCGACTGTACATAGGATTAATTAATATTTTCTGACATATTTTCCTAATTATTGGACAATATGTCATTGTTGTTTAGTCGTTCAGTCTGGTCTGACTCTCAATGACACAGCACGTCGGGGAAATCAGCCACTGCCCCTCTGAGCTCCTCACTGTCAAAGGCTTTAGGTCTATGAAGCAAAAGTAAATGCTTTTTTGGAACTCTCTTGCTTTCTTTATTATCCATTAGACATTGGCAAATTGATCTCTTGTGTTTCTGCGTCTGCAAAATCCAGCCTGCACTCCTGGTAGTTCCCTGTCCCTAAATTGATGGAGTTGAGTTTGCTGGATCATAATTATTACCTTGCTGGCATGTGAAATGAATGAAATTGTTTAATAACTGAAGCAATTTTATGGCACTGAGTTTTTGTACTGTGATGTAGACTGACCTTTTCCAGTCGACTGACCACTGCTGAGTTTTTCAAATGTGTTGACATAATGCAAGCAACATTTTCACAGCATCATCCTGTAGAGTTTTGAATAGTCTTTAGACTATTCTAAATACTTTTAACCCTATTCAATTGAGCCATTGTTAGTTACTGAAGCCTGTAATGTAGCCTGTAAACTAATTTTCTATTCAATTGGCATCTTTTACTTACCGACAAACTATTTGCCGGTTACAGGCTGCAGTTGTTAAAATTGTAACTCCAACCCATCTAAGCCTTTGATCCAATAGCAGTATTAACATGTTGCAAATTATGGTTGGGCCCTGTCTTTGATCTTAGAATCCAGTGTCAAAAGTGATTTCTCCAAAGCACCTTGCAAGATTGAAAACTCGCAAACTTATAATCAAATTATTCCAGTAGTAAAATCTTGGTACACGTGAGTCCTAGGAGTGCTGAGATTTTCTGAAAAGTTTTACGTGTACCTTCACCAACTTGTAGAGGCACAAAAAACACATCTGAGATGCATACATGCTTTAAATCTAGCGCTATTAACAACCTAACACCATAATTGTGTCGAACTTGAGAATTGATTCCTCAGATTGACACAATCAAGGGCTTAATACCACCCCCATGAGCCATAGGATTCCCCCAGATAAACCTACCTACACTGAGCCCAGTGATCTCTGGGATTTTTCCCCAATATCTGCTATGAGCCAGATTCCCCATTTCCCCTTGCAATGTGAATGGCATCTATGGATTCCCTTTTACCACGCCCATGACATCTATAATTAACCCCCACCACAGCCTTAAATAGAGTTTTTGTGAATTCTAATTGGCTGACATATGTGTCCATACATGAATTCTGATTGGTTAGAAAGTCTGGAAATGTTGAGCAGCGTGATATTGAATACTGATTGGCTGAAATATGATTGACACATATTCAGCCAATCAGAATCTGCTAGAAACTCTATTTAAGGCCCATGGTAAGGGGTAGTTATAGATGCCACAGGGTCTGATGTGGAAAACTATTTTTAAATTAATATTTAAAATCAGAAAGTGGGCCAAAAGTCATTAGATGGAGCAGAAGCTCCTCCTATCAGACGCTCCATTAGCAAGATTGAGGAGGACAGGATTCTTCTTCCAACATGCATACCTGATTATCCGTGGCAGAAGAATGAGGACCAGGGCTTTGTTTAACATTACTAGAGGGCCTCACAGGATGGATAAGTATACTTTAGGTATATTTGTATTTTATGTAATTTATTTTATTATTTTTGACAAAACATTTTTGGGGGGTATTTCATATTTATAAGGACTATGGGGATCCTTGTGGGTACCATGGGGTCCTTGAGGACCACAATTTTTCTGTGGTTAATGTCCATAAGTACCCACATTTTATAGGGGTTAATGTTAGGTGCATTGGGGGTCCATGAGGCACCTAAACCAAAGTAGTCCATTAAAGACCTCCATGTTGGCACTTTTAAATGTCACTGGGGTCCGATGATGACCACTGTGCTTTTAGGTGGGAATCCCTAGGGTCACAGGGGCTAGCGCATGGGAGGGGAAATCCCCAGGAATCTCCTGGGTTAGGGCTGAAAGGGAAGGTGTATCTTCAGCGATCCTTGGCTCATAGCTGGTATTGTGGGGATTCCCAAGGATATAGTCATAGGCAGAGGGGTCATGAACCCCTACATACTTTTTAATATTATTTAACCCTTTCCCTGCCATGAGAAGGAGTTTATATCGATAGACAGATGTGAGGGATGTTGCTAGGGCAAGTGTAGTGTGTTACCAAAATGGGTTCCGTTTGTAGCAGTGCTATGGAGACAACTAAAATTCAGACTCAGACTTCAGAGTCTCCTGTGACATCACTGTCAGTAAACCTTTATATCTGATATAAAATATAACTTTATATTTTATATAATGTACGGTATTTACTGTAAATATCTGAGACTGCATGTTTATTATCAATTTTTTGCCTCTGATTTATCTTAGAATTTAGAGTTCACAAAGCTAATGTTCTCAATCCAGCTAATGCTATAAACATGTTGAAAGCAAGAATTTTATTTCAACTAAACCAATACAGTATCTGTATGATAGTGTAAACATTGGCTTTTTAAGCACTTGTGACAATTATTTATAATGTGTTGAATTAGTAATAGTTTATAATGTATTTATTGCAAACACTGAAGTCATTTAGACCAGTCTTCCTATTATAGAGCTTAGTTTAACACTCATTTAAAGAAATATAGTATATTTAGTAATATTACTATTATACCACATGGTCACATGATGGTGACCACTACCCGTACCTTTAATTTATAATTGGTGATTGTTTTTACCTCATGGCTTTATTTTAAAAGCCACTCATTGTACCATATCCTTTCCTCAAGCTAGTGCAGCTTTGGTTTAGTTTTACATTTTAACAATGATTTTGCCACATTTCAATTTGTTCTAACTAAAGTCTCTCTTGACTGTTTGTCCCATTCTCATTTATTATTCTTTATTTAAATTTCAACTCTTTTAGATCTTTATAATCTGGTTCATCTAATGCTGAGTTGAATTTCACACCCCAGTCCTTTTGACTAGTATATCAACATTTATAATCTTCTTTTGCATAATAAAGTGCATGTTACCTCATGGCCCACATCAGGGGCCTCTACCAACACCTTCAGAACTTTATATATTGTAGGTATTTTTACCTCATGGCTTTATTTCAATAACCACTACTTTAACCTTACAGTATATGTAAAGGCTGAAAGCTGTTTTTCCATATACCTCATATAGCATATGTGATAGTGTAACTCTTTTACCTCATAGCTCACATTAAGAACCACTACCAGTACCTTATGATATATTGATTCTTTTTTATCTCATGGCTTTATTTCAAATCCACTACTGACCATATATATTAATGCTGAAAATTATTTCCATATACTCATGATTCCAATTGATGGAACCACTACATTTACCTAATTTCTGCTTGTAGTTAATTCAATACAGTACAATTTTTGTTGTTACCTCCTATTATCCAAAATTTGGAACCACTGCTATTACCTTTACAGACGGAATTGCTACATATTGCTGGAATTAGCTGGTCAATACTCAATATTAGTTTTCACTCAGTGTTACTTGCTTTTCTGTGTTCAGGTATGGGTTTCTACAAATTGCAGTGTTTAGCAGTACTGAATGCAGCTTGCAGCGCCCCAAACTGTCTGGTCGTTTGATGTCATAGACTACCTACACGTGTTTTGTGAAGCTGCCTAAGCTTCAGTCATCACGGGCATTTCTTTGCTTCACTATTAGGTTTATTTATAGTTTTAGTGGGTGCGTAATTGAATTAACTCTTTAGATTAACTTTAGATTGCTTAAATGCTTAGATGAGATATGAACTTGAATTAATTGAAAAGACTTTGGATAGATATTTTAAACTTTAATCATACAGATTATTGATTATGACTATAATAATGTAGGGCTTAGTAATTGTTTAAGTTATTTTATTATTACTTATAATAATTATTATATATATATTATCTATGTTTAAAATGTTCTCAATTTTTTTTTTTATATTTCAATTACATCTGAATTATAAGGATTTGATTTTTATCTGTAAGATTTTGAATTTGATATTGTGTTTATTAATATCTATATTTATATTGCAGTAACATGAAACAACAGAAATGGATAAGGAAAATCAAAATAATATAATTGTGCTTTGTGCTAAAAAAAAAAAATATTACTATATAAAACTTCTATTCTGATGAATTGATATTAGTTGTTTATGTTATTTCATTAAGTATTACCTGTGATAATACTTACATACACTAGCAGGGTTTATGAATTATTTTCAAACTCATTTTACTTAATATTTTAGATATGAAATTACATCTGAATTATTAATTTTGTTTTTTATGTGTTTCATTTTTAACTTGATATTATATTTATAAATAAGTTATTAGGCCTATATTTTTATTACAGTAACATGAAAAAACAGAAAAGGATAAGGATAATTGGGAACATTGTAATGTTGCTATATAAAACTTCTATTTTTGGTGAATTTATATTAATAGTGCTTTTATTTACATTTAATTGTGTTATTTAAATTTACTTATGTGTTTCAACATTTCTTTTCTTTTCTTTTTTATAATAATATTAAACTGAAAAGACAGCTTTTGAATCTCTAATACATTTAAATAGTTTAACGTCTGTTCTGTGTGCTTAGTGTGTGACAATACCCCATATATTCCTATTCCTCTTCATGCCAATCTGATTCTGATATATTTACAAGTTTATTGCAAATAATATACCCTATTTCTTTTTGTTGTATTGACATACTCTTTCAATTATTTCATTTACTATTTTAGACTAGCGACTTGCCCGTCAAAAAATGACGGCAATGTGATGTGTATTTTTGTCACTTGTAAGTATTTTAATATGAACGTGTATTTTTGTAAAATGTTGATGTAATGGTTTTTTAAAATGTAATTTGTATCTGAAGAATTGTTCACTTTAATATACATTGAATGAATAGGAAAGCAAAAAGTAAAAAGCCTTCTTGAAACGTCGCGAATTTTAACATGAAGTTTAAAATATATGTAAGCAATAACCTTCAAAGTATATATTTTTAAACTTGAACTTTATTTTTTATGTAAGTTTAGAAGTTGACAAAACATTGGTATAATTTTGAACATTATAAACAGGAACATAGTGAATGCATTTTGTAACCTAATTTTTTATTAAAAGTATTAACATTTGAATGTAAAAAGAATTGACCTTTAAATTAATCAGTATTAAAATGCAATTTCTATCACAATAATTGTTAACTTGAATATACATTGAATGTAGAGGAAGGCATACAGTAAAACTCTCCTTAAAACGTACGTACTGAGCACATAAACTGGCGATAAACATTAATGTAGGTAGTAATCTTAAGATAACAGACAATATTTACATTGTGACTTAAAAGGTGCTTGACCTCTTAACATCCACTTTGTAATGTGTTAAATGAAATAACTTGAAAATATATTTTTTAAACTTGTAACATTAGAAACATTAACATAGTGACTTAACATTTTAACATAATTTTTACTAACAATGCAAGGCAAGTATTTTGTGAGGCGAATCATTCATAAACAGTACTTCCATTAATTATGACTGAATTAAACAACCAATTGTTATGTATTTTGGAATGCTTTTAAAAAATGTTGGCATCTTTAATTTGTATCCTGCAAATTTATAGTACTTCATAGTAGACAATGTTTTTAGTAAAAATACGTCCATCTTCTAATAAATCACCTTGACTTTCATTGTTTTCAATGTAAACTTTAATAGCCTGTGGATTTTTGCACCGTGACAACGCAACGTACAATTGACCATGTGCAAAAACTGGTTCTTCCAAGAAAATACCCACAGATTTGAAAGTTTGACCTTGTGATTTATTAATGGTCATGGCAAATGCCATAATAATGGGAAATTGTCTTCTTTGAAGTATAAAAGGGAGACTACTTTCACTTGGTGCTAAATCTATTCTTGGTATGAAAACTCTCTCTCCTTTATGGGTCCCAGTAAAAATTTCAGCATCTATAAAATGGTCCTTTAATTGTTGAACAATTAATCTTGTGCCATTGCATAGGCCTTTTTTGGGGTTCATATTTCGCAGTAACATGATAATTGCACCTTTCTTTAGCTGCAAAATATGTGGTGGCATTCCAGAAGGAGTTAAAGAGTTTATGAATTCAGTTGAAAAGTTTGCCTGACTTTCATTGTCATCAGCAAGTACAGAATCAGCACTGTGATAATTTCTTTGGGTGCATTAATTTTTTTAAAGATTTCATTATTGAGTATTAATGCATCTTTATTTTTACACGTCAGTATAACTTGGTTGGCAAGCTCGGAATATTCTTCGTTATTTATGCTCCCTTCAAATATAGCCGATATAATATCTTGTTGACAAATCATATGAGGTGGGATCTCTACAGTGTCGTCAGGTAAATGTAGTATTTTTTCTGTTCTGCCTTCTCCAATTTTAATAAGCCAATCATTGAAATCAGTTTGGCCTTCTGATCTCATATTTTGTTGCAGTTGAAGACGGGTAAAATGTTTCCATACTGTACTTGACTTTATACATGTTTTGATAATGTCAGTTCGATTTCCATGTACAACGACAGGTAATGTTTGTCTAAAATCGCCACCCAACAACATTACCTTTCCACCAAATGGAAAAATATTATCCATGGCTTCACGAAGCAAACGGTCAATACTTTGGAGGGCATAGCATGACATCATTGTGGCCTCATCTATTATAATTAATTTACATTTCTTCAATTTCTTTGCTTGTAAGGATGTAATGCGAATATGTGACACAGAATTTTCTAAAATAGGCACTGGCAGTTTAAATCCACTATGAACAGTTCTTCCACCTTCTAATAAAAGTGCAGCAATTCCAGTAGTGGCAAACGCCATTGCTATTTTTCCTTGTGCTCGTACTGAACTCATTAATAAATTGTACAAATATGTTTTTCCTGATCCGCCAGGTCCATCAAGATAGAAATAACGCTCTGTCACCATGTCATCATCTATAGCATTTTTAATGGCATGAAATGCTTGCAATTGTAGTGTATTTAAAGTTGCAAGTCTTTCTTCTGTTCTTTCTGCTTGTAGTTGAATGTCATAGTCTTCAAAGTTAATGTCATCTATAAGACCTGGATCAGGCAAATTAAAACTTGCACAACTTAATCCATGAGTTAAAAAGACTTCTTGGATTTCCATTAACGCTTTTAAGTGTGCAATGGGTTCATTGTATCGTTGCATAAAGTCTTCAGCCATATTACTTTTAAAAGTCTCCCACAAAGCTAATGCATTTGGAGCATTTCAGAAGATACAAATAAAAGCAAATTGTTCTCTCATCTGTCGTGGCATTTGACATTGTGCTGCTTCTTCTAAACATCTTTCCCACTCTGTATCATCAGCGAGTAAGTTTCTATGTCTTGCAGCTAAATGGAAGGATTCATATACAATGTCATTAACAGTTCTTAATTGTTCAAAACTTTGTGCTCCTGGAAAATTTAAAAGTAATATCCGTAAGCAAAAACGTTCAACATCTCTTGGACTGACTGTGTAAATTCTTGGAATAATTTTATTGCCTCTGGTTTTTCTTGGTCTCCATAATCTATTCACAAAAACATAGTGATATGGAATTTCAATATATAAGTATTGTGTTGCTTCAGCATCAGTGGAATTTAATGCAAACCATGCAGTTAGTGTAGTGTGACGATCTTCAATTTGGGCCAATGCATTCATTTCATTTCTAGCATGGAAATAGACTAAATGTCGTTGTGGCAAATGTACTGCTCTTCTATATACTGCATGTGATCTATCATGCATTTCAAATTTTAAAAGCCGCCACATAGCTTCTGGCGCACTGACATAGCGAGCATCTACATGAGATGCAAGTTCATCATGTACTAACTCACTACTTTCAGGGTTGTCTGCACTTTTGACGACTACAGTAGCTGCATCGTAACCTTTGTAAATATATTTGTAGACATATTTAATGGATTTGATGGAAGTGCAGGCTTCAACGTTGATGTGGGCGTTGTACTTCATGAGTAAATGTGGATTGTAGGGTACTACATATCTATTGTCCACTTTTTTTCCACGAATAATGGCACTATCTCTTTCTCTTCTTTTATAAAGTGGATATCCATCACAATTGGCATAGGTTTTGTCTCTATAATCTTTTGGAAATTCTTTGGAACATTTATTATTTTCCATACATGGTGATTGTGGATTAAGGTCACCACAGGGTCCATGAATCATGTGATGAGTAACAATCTCATATAGTCTACCATATAGTTCTGGATCTGGTAGTTCAGCAACAATGACTGCATCCACTTTGTCCGAAGTATCTAATTTATCTTTTTCTTGAAGTATTATTAGAAGATGTGCATGTGGAAGGCCTCTTTTTTGAAATTCAATGGTATATATATAAGCAAGACATTTGCCAAATAACTGATTTATAGTGAAGTCACGTATTAATTCATTTAATTTAATCTTAAAAACTCTGGCTACTAAATCTGGTCGATCTGAAGCAGTTTGTCCAAGAAGTAGATTTAGTGTAATTTCTGGCCATTGTGGATTACATGTAAATGTCACAAATAAATCGGGTTTGCCAAATTTAGTGACAATAGCCAAAGCATCATTGTATCTTTCTCTCATATTCCGAGGAGATCCTTGAAAGGAAGATGGTAAAATGATGGCTTTGCCAGCTGTCATGTCTCTGCTTGTAGCCACGTCAGCAACATAGTCCATTAATCCAGAATATTGTTCTACACGTAGTTTATCTGCCTCAACTTGCAAATATGAATCAATAATCCATTGTTGTGTTAGTTTCCCACCACATAAAATTGGATTAAATACATTGCGAATGGCAATTTGAGCTACTTTAAATTCAAGCATAGAAACATTATTTCGGATTCTGGCTTTAGCATTTGGGTAACTGGGAAGAGTTAATTTTGGTTGCCAACCTGCTTCTCCGTGTGGGAAAAAGATGGGATATGTCATCGGATCTAAATTTGGACTTAAGATACTCATATTAATAAACGGTTGCTCCTCATTTCTGGGATATATTCGAATGTCTCTTTGAAATGGTGGTTCTCCTTCATCATTCTGAAAGACCATTGCAACCTCATTTGATGTTGGCAAGTTATAACGACGTTTATCAGTATGTCTGTCTCTTTTAAGCACCATATTAACCTTGGGCATTGGTAATTGATGTCTTTGTGCATGAAGTAGTTGTTCATTTTCTACTTCTGCCAATTTTTTATAAGCTTTACTGTAGGGATTGTTGTCCATAATGTTATTTAGCTCTATGAAAACACTGGGTAAGCATTTTTTATTTTCTTCCATCTGCATACGTTGGTCAACAGCTTCCATTGTATCTAGGACATATAGTTGAGCGAATTTTCTTTGATCTCCTTCCTCTGGATGTAAATGGGAAGTGCGATGATAAATTTGTCCTTGTACTTTAAAACAGTAAGGACCATGTCCTGGTACATTAGCAGCTAATGTTGCCCCCATGGATGCAAAGGATATGGCACTATTGTAGGATTTTATGTTTGTTTTAAAAATTTTGTAGTTTGGAAAAGTAGGTTCAGTCATAATGTTTTGTAAATAGAGAGGAAATTGTTTCCTTTCTTTAAGTTTGAACTTGCCTTTTTGACAGCAACTAATAAATTGGCCATCTCTGGGTCACTCCTGTTTAAAATAATAAGCCTCACAAAACTGACATTGAGTAGTCATGTCCCCACAACTATGAACCTCTACTGCTAAAGACTTGAGTAGAGGACAATTTGCAAAGCATATAGGATTTTGACTTTCATATTCATCAGGTGATATGTCATATAATGTTTCAACAACAGGTTCTAAATGCTTTATTTTTTTCGTGGCTTTTCTTGGTATATGTTGTATTGTTTGAGGTAAAATGCCATGTAATGTTTCATGAAACGGTTCTAAATGCTTTGTTTTTTTTGTTGCTTTTTTTGGTATCTGTTGTATTTTTTCTGGTAAAATGTCATCTGATGTTTGAGCAACAGGTTGTAAATGCTTTATTTTCTTTGTTGCTTTTTTTGACATATCTTTAATTTCTGCAGGTGGCAGTCTTTTGCTTGCAATTCTTTTGCGTTCTTTTTCTCGTCGAATTTCCTTCTTCTCCGGTGTCGCTGGCTGTCTGCTCTCTGTCGTCGTTCTCTAGCTTGGCGTCTTTTCTTTTCTTGTTTACTCTCGTTATCAGCCATGTTAATCTGTAAAAATAAAATAATGTATCATTAGTTTATTTTGAGATGTTAAGTTGTTTTTCATGACAAATTGTTATCAACAGTGTGTTTACATTTTATACTTAATCAATTTCAATGCGGTCAATTGAATAGAAGTCTAAATAAGGCCATCATATAATTATTTAAAGAAGTTTTTATTTATTAAACATGTATCCAAAAGCAAGTGTTTCAGTAACTAAAAAGGTATTTTAAAAAATATGTTATGTCCTTATTTACAGCACTATTCAATTTGTCAAATGGCAATTAAATTAGGGTTTAGGACTGGAATGTTACAATGACAAATTGTATAGATTCTGTGTTTTTAGACTTTTTTGGACTATGCAATTTTTTATTTTTATTTTACATTGAAGTTTGTATTTACTGTTAAAGATTATTGGCCCTAAAAGACAAATAAGAGATAGATGAAAAATGTGTTAGTTATATTTTTTCAACAGTTATAGTTATCGTTGGTTTATTTTAAATTTTATTTTCTGTTGACATCGATGCAAAGCTAAGATCTTTATTTTTTTTTTCTCTTTTTTTACTTGTTATACTGTACCTTGGTTGAAGTTTTATTTCAAGCAAAATTCTTTGTTGGTCCTGTGTTGAAAGCCTTTGTCCGATGGTCTGGTCCTGTGTTGAAAGTCCTCGTCCGATGGTGTAGTCCTCTGTTGAAAGTCCTCGTCCGCTGGTCTGGTCCTCAGTTCAAACTCCTGTTCCGATGTTCTTGACGCAGTATCTGTTATAAAATAAAAATGAAAATGTTATGTTATTTGAATGTCTTTGTATTAATGAAAAAATGCCATTATTTCTGTGTTTTTCTACAATCCTTTTTGGTGCGCCTCAATTTTGGTATGCTTCTTTAGGCTTTTTTCTAAGGCTTATAGGTGGTTAAACTTTAAAGAAGAATATTAATTAATTTTTCTCTTTTTTTTACTTGTTATACTGTACCTTGGTTGAAGTTTGATTTGAAGCAGAATCTTTGTTGGTCCTGTGTTGAAAGCCTTCGTCTGATGGTCTGGTCCTGTGTTGAAAGTCCTCGTCCAATCGTCTGGTCCTCTGTTGAAAGTCCTCGTCCGATGGTGTAGTCCTCTGTTGAAAGTCCTCGTCCAATGGTCTGGTCCTCTGTTGAAAGTCCTCGTCCGCTGGTCTGGTCCTCAGTTGAAACTCCTGGTCCGATGTTCTTGACGCAGTATCTGTTATAAAATGAAAATGTTATTTTATTTGAATGTATTTGTATTAACAAAAAAATTACATTATTTCTGTGTTTTTCTACAATCCTGTTTGGTGCCCACCACTTTTGGTATGCTTATTTAGGCTTTTTTCTAAGGCTTATAGATTTTTAAACATTAAATAAGAATATAAATGTAGTTTGGTATGTGTTTGTGTGAGTTTTCGTACAATCCTGTTTGGTGCGCACCACTGTTGGTATGCTTATGTAGGCTTTTTTGTACGTCTTATAGGTTGTTAAACATTGCAAAAGAATATTAATTTAGTTTGCTATGTGTTTATGTGAGTTTTCGTACAATCCTGTTTGGTGCGCACCAATTTAGTTATGCTTATTTAGGCTTTTTTGTAAGGCTTATAGGTTGTTGAACATTAAATAAGAATCTAAATGTAGTTTGCTATGTGTTTGTGTGAGTTTTCATACAATCCTGTTTGGTGCTCACCACTGTTGGTATGCTTATTTATGTTTTTTTTTTTTAATGCTTATATGTTGTTAAACATTAAATAAGAATATAAATGTAGTTTGCTATGTGTTTGTGTGACTTTTCATACAATCCTGTTTGATGGGCACCACTTTTGTTATACTTATGTAGTGTTTTTTCTAATGGTTATAGGTTGTTAAACATTGAAAAAGAATATGAATTTAGTTTGCTATGTGTTTGTTACAATCCTGTTTTGTGTGTACCAGTTTGTGTGTACCATATGTTGCATACTTTGGCCCTCATTCAATTGCAGTTTGGCCAATTCAATAGGGTTCTAAATGTGCTTATTTCGAGCCCTATTGAATTGTCCAAAATATCAATTGAATGAGGGCCTTTGGTTGCTGGATTTGTTATATTGTGAGGGCCTCATTGAATTTCGTTTTTGGCAATGGAATTGGGCTCAATATGAGCACAGAGCATCTTTTTTTACAGAAGTTTTTAGTTAGTGAACTTAAAACGTCTGTAAAAAAAATATGCTCTGTGCTTATATAGAGCCCTATTGAAATGGGCAAATCACATTTGAATGAGGCCCTCTGCCATTAAACATATTTAGGTCCTGAATCAATTGCGTTTTGACCAATTGAATAGGGCTCTATATAAGCACATAACATATTTTTTGACAGAAGTTTTGAGTTAGTGAAGACCTTGATTTAGTATCGAAGTCCCGCGTTCTTCAACTGCTTGCAGCCTAAGGCAATCCCACATTTTCTAACAGCTTGGAGGCTAAGTCCTGCGTACTTCAATGCTTCAACTGCTCGCTTTGTTTCGCAAGGTTCGCAGGAGCGCCTTCGGCGCTCATTTCTGCCTAAGTTCAATGCCTCAATGGCTCGCCTGGCTTTGCGAGCTTTGCAGGCGATGAGCACCTTCGGCGCTCATCGGCTAAGTGCTCCGAGCTTGGAAGACTTCTGTGCCTCAACAGCTCGCCTCGCTATGCGAGGCTCGCAAGCATGACGACGAGCTATTATATGTGATGACCCTTATAACCTATGTAATGTTAGACCTCAGGCTCTGATCCACTACTCCAGATCCCCAGAGAGTATTATCTAAGAGGAAGGAATATCAGGTGTGGATGAATTCTTGTGGTGCTGTATAAAATATATATGTAAGAAAGAATAAACGTGCCCCTCTGGGGTTGTAAAACAGGATCTGGAGACCAAAATCTGGAGAGAAATCTAGCCCCCTCCTAACTATTGACAACAGAAACATATTAGCTCAGGTATCTTAAAGGGAGGAATGTCGTGTGTGGGTAAATTGTTTTGGTGCTGTGTAAAATATCTTTTGTTTAAGAAAACTTTATAGACAGGCACAACCAGAAACATAACATTATGGCACCGGAAGATGAGCCCCTCAGGTCAGAAGCTGCCTACCACATTACTGAGGAAGAGAAGTGGGCAAGTACAAGTAGCACCAGGTGGTTACGCAAAAGCAGAAAGGACACCCTGCTGCGGATGTGTCTGGAAGAGAAAGGAAAGTCTGCTGCTGCAAAGACTAATTCAACAAAGGACCCTGGAATGTTAGTACTATGAACCAAGGCAAACTAGATGTGGTCAATAAGTAAATGATAAGGTTAAACATTGATATCCTGGGAATTGGTGTACTTAAATGGACTGGATTATGAGGGGATATGATTACCTTGTATAAATATATCCAAGGTCAATACAAGGCTTTGTCAAGTGAAGTTTTGTGCCAAGAGGTTTTCAACTGACAAGGGGGAATCCTTTGAGAATAGAAGTAAAAAGATTTCACCTTAAAGGGTGGTTAATCTGTGGAATTCTCTACCAAAGCTGGTGGTGACAGCGGATTCGATAAAAAACTTTAAAAAGGGATTGGATATATTTTTAAATAAAAAGGGCATTCAGGGCTATCCCGGATAATTAAAGAGGGAGTATTGATCCAGGGAGGAGTCTGATCGCCAGAATCTCGGGTCAGGAAGACATTTTATGTTTTTATCCCTTTTGAAACAATTTGCAATGTTTCACTGTTTTTTTTTTTCTGTTTGCCTTCCTCAGGATTAATAACAGCTAATGATTAATCAGCATATTGCAGATCAGAGGATCTAAAAAGGTTGAACTTGATGGACTAAAGCCTTTTTTTCAACCTAAATTACTATGTATCTATGTAATGGAATGGGACATTTCACATCTGACAACCACCTGATCTTCTACTGTGATCAAGAATCCCATAGAAGAAATAGAGTACTCATCCAGTCAATCAAAGAGTGGCCAAAGCAGTGCTCGGTTAGAACCCAATAAATGACAGAATGATTTCAATTCAAATTCAAGATAATCTATTTAATAACACAGTGATCCAAGTCTATGCTCCAACCATGGGTGCTGAAGAGGCTGAAGTTGTCCAGTTATAACACCAAGAAAAGATGTTACTATCATCATAGGAGATTGTAATGCTAAAGTAGGGAACCAAAAGACACCTGGAATAACTGGCAAATTTGGCTTTGGGGTACAAAATGAAGCAGGTCAGACATTAGTAGAATTTTGTCAAGATAGCCTCCGATATGACTCTACACATGGACATCACCAGATGGACAACATAGAAATCAGATTGACTATATATTTTGCAGCCAAAGATGGAGGAGCTCTATACAGTCAGCAAAAACAAGGCTGGGAGCTGACTGCAGCTCAGACCATGATTGCAAAATAAATAATACCCCTTGTGAATATGCAGTAGAAGTAAAGAATAGATTTAAAGGACTAGACATGGAAGATGGAATGCCTGAAGAACTTTGGACCACAGTTTGCAACATTATCCAGGAAACAGCAACAAAGAATACCGCTAAAAGAAAAGTTAGAAGACAAACTGGCTGTCTGTTGAGGCTTCAAAGTAGCCCAGAAAAGAAGGAAAGCCAAAGGTAGTGGAGATAGGTAAATATTTGTCCAACTGAATGCAGAATTCCAGAGGATAGCAAGAAGAGACAAGGAGACATTCTACAATGAGTGATGTAAAGGGATTGAAGAAGATAACTGAATGGGTAAATCAAGAGACCTCTTCAAGAAAATTGGGAACCTAAAAGGCACCTTTCATGCCAAACTGGGCGTGATAAAAGACAAAAATGGTAGGGACTTAACAGAAGAACAGATAAAGAAGAGGTGGCAGGAATACACTGAAGATCTATACAGGAAGGATCTTAACAGCAGTGATGACCTCAATAGTTTGTCCAATGAGCTGGAGCCAGACATCTTGGAGAGCGAAGTGAGATGGGCCTTAGTAATTCTTGCTAATAATAAGGCTGCAGGATGTGATGGAATCCCAATTGAACTACTCAACATTATACAGGATGATGCTGTAAAAGTGTTGCTTGCCTTGTGCCAACACATTTGGAAAACTCAACAATGGCCAATAGACTGGAAAAGGTCAATCTACATCCCAATCCCCAAAAAAAGCAGTGCCAATGTTTGCTCCAATTATCGAACAATTGCACTAATTTCATATGCCAGCAAGGTAATGCTTAAGATTCTACAAGCTCGACAACAATATATGGACCAGGAACTACCAGATGTGCAAGCTGGGTTCCGCAGAAGAAGAGGCACAAGAGATCAAGTTGCCAATGTCCGCTGGATAATAGAGAAAGCTAGAGAGTTCCAGAAAACTATTTATTTCTGCTTCATAGACTATTCTAAAGCCTTTGACTGTGTGGATCACAACTAAATGGGGCATATCCTTAAAGAGATGGCATTCTCACTTACTGGCAAATAGACGGGGAAGAAGTGGAGGCAGTGGCAGATTTTATTTTCCTTGGATCCAAGATCTCTGCAGATGGTGACTGTAGTCATGAAATTAAAAGACGTTTGCATCTGGGGAGGAAAGCTATGGCAAGCTTGGACAAGCTGGTAAAAAGTAAAGATATAAAACTATCAACAAAGGTCCGCATTGTTCAATCTATGGTATTCCCAGGAGTAACATATGGCTGTGAGATCTGGATCATAAAGAAGTCTGAGCACCGTAGAATTGGGGTGTTGGAGAAGACTGCTTAGAGTCCCTTGGATGGCAAAAAGGTCAAATAAATCAAAACTTTAGGAAATCAAGACAAACTGTTTACTAGAAGGTATGATCATGAGGCTGAAGCTCAAATTTTTTGGCCATATTATGAGACGGCAGGATTCCCTAGAAAAGATTCTGATGTTGGGAAAGATTGAAGGCACAAGAAGAATAGGGTGACGGAGATGGATAGATGAGGTCACTGAAGCAATGAACATGAACTTGATGGAGCTCAAAGGGGCAATGACTGAGAGGTCCATGGAGTCACAAAGATTCGGACGCGACTGAATGACTAAACAACAACAAAAATATCTTTGTGAGTCTGACATGCTAAGCAAAGTTGTGTGTACATCTATTTCTTGTATTCTTCTTATCATAATAAAAGGGATGAAAAAGAGTTTTATTCTGCTGGGCACTGAGAAATTAAACACAAAAGTCACAACCTAGAAGGAGAGTCTTGGGGTGACATGGCCCCTCACCTCTGGGTCGTCACATAAAGAATAGCTGTATTTTCGGTAATATTTTGTAATCTTTCTGTTACCTTTGATAAAGTGGATACAATTAAACCTAATTTAATAACAACCGGATATGATAAAAATCCATAATTGATTTTTCCTTGGGTACATTCTATAAAAAGCATATTGATTTCATTCTGTTTCAATTCTGTTATAAAATCCTTTATGGTATAACCTAATACCTATATAAAAAAATACTTATCTTGTCATACTATATATTATTGTCTTTTTATATTATATCTAGTGGCTTTATATTACTTGTGTGCTATAAATATTTGATTCTTATTCTAATGTGATAAGATTTTTACATATGTAGTTTTCTACTAATTCTTTATTTCTTCATTTATTGATTGCTATGTAGGTTTTACACCTGATTTTGTTATTTGCTGCTTCACAGAGTGATTGTCAATAGTGATGTCGCGAACATCAAATTTTCGGTTCACGAACAGCGGACGCAAACTTCCATCAAATGTTCATGAACGGGCGAACCGGGCGAACCGCCATACTCTGCCAACTTTTGCCAGTGCACAGTGACACTCATATCTGGTGGCACCTTAAATTGCACGCGCAGTGCCCCAAATTTGAAGTAGGAGGTCCGACCAAGCATCTTTTTCCATCTCCCTGTTCTAAAAATCAATGCCATATACACGTCCCCTAATAGTGGACGTAACAGGGATTAAACAGATAGGAATAGTACTACTTAACAGTACACACCTTATAATAACTCAGACAGAGGCAACTCGTATAATCTTCCATGCTGTGCAGTGGAAGCCCCCAGACTCTGACCTGTGTATGATCTTCCATGCTGGGCAGTGGAAGCCCCCAGACTCTGACCTGTGTATAATATTCCATGCTGGGCAGTGAAAGCCCCCAGACTCTGACCTGTGTATAATCTTCCATGCTGGGCAGTGGAAGCCCCTAGACTCTGACCTGTGTATAATCTTCCATGCTGTGCAGTGGAAGCTCCCAGACTCTGACCTGTGTATAATCTTCCATGCTGGGCAGTGGAAGCCCCCAGACTCTGGGAGTCTGAAGAAGAGGAGTCAGAGGAGGAAGATGGCTTTGAGGAGGTGGAAGACCAAACACAGCAGGCGTCCCAGGGGGCTTGTTGTCACCTTTCGGGGACTCTTGGTGGCTGGGTGGAGGAAGAGACCTTCAATGACATCAGTGAGGACAAGGAATGGGACATGGCTAGCTTGGTATCCAACCTTGTGCAAATGGGGAGTTTGCGGTTGTGCAAAGGGACTGTTTGCGGTTGTTTGCGGTGCATTAAACTGGGAGATTGGTCTGTTACTGTGAAGCGAGTGTAACCCTTACACTACCTGATCGATACAACATCATACCTGATGTTTTAAAGCATGTTATTTCAAACAATTTAGGAATGTTAGGTGATTTATGCCCTTTATGGCTTAAAACCAGACTCTGCATCAACTAGGTAATTTTCCGTGGGAGTTTTGCCATGGATCCCCCTCCGGCATGCCACAGTCCAGGTGTTAGTCCCCTTGAAACAACTTTCCCATCACTATTGTGGCCAGAAAGAGTCCCTGTGGGTTTTGAAATTCGTCTGCCCATTGAAGTCTATTGCGGTTCGTCCGGTTCCCATTGAAGTCTATGGCGGTTCGCCCAGTTCCCCCGTTCACGAACATTTGATGGAAGTTCGCGTTCGCTGTTCGCGAACCCAAAATTTGATGTTCGCGACATCACTAATCACCACCATTGTCTCCTCCCTCCTTCCCCTCATCCTCCTGCCTCTTTCCCCTCATCCTTCTCCCTCCTTCCACTCATCCTCTGCCTCCCCTTATCCTCCTCCTCCCTGCCTCCCCTCATCCTCCTCCTTCCTGCCATCCATCATCCTCCTCCCTCCCTTCCCTCATCCTCCTCCTCCCTCCTCCTCCCTTTCCCCCTCTCCAATTAACCCCCCCCTCCCCTCACTTACCTTCCTCAGCTGCTCCTCTCCATCACGTCTTGAATGTCGGAACCCGGCATATGCTAATGACGTGACGTCACATGCGCGTCCCGTCACTAGCATATGCCGGGTCCCAACACAGCCATAAGATGCCATGGAGACCAGCAGGAGCAGCTGATCAAGGTAAGTGAGAGGAGAGGGGGGCTCACATCACCCCCATTGTCTCCTCCCTCCTTCCCCTCATCCTCCTCCTCCCTGCCTCCCCTCATCCTCCATCTCCCTGCCTCTCCTCATCCTCCTCCTCCCTCCCCTTCTCCTCCTCCTCCTCCCTGCCTCCCCTCATATTCCTCCTACCTCCCGTTCCTCATCCTGCTCCTCCCTCCCTCCCCACATCCTCCTTCTCCCTCCCTGCCCTCATCCTCCCTCCTCCCTTTCCCCCTCTCCACGTCACATGTGCGTCACGTCATTAGCATATGCTGGGTCCCGACACTGAAGACGCAATGGAGAAGAGCAGCTGATAAAAGTAAGTGAGGGGAGGGGGGGTAATTGGAGAGGGGAAAGGGAGGAGGAGGATGAGGGCAGGGAGGGAGGGAGGAGGTGGATGAGGGCAGGGAGGGAAACAGACACAGGGTAGGGGGGAGAGAAACAGGTGATGGGAGGAAGAGACACAGGAAAGGGGGGGACACAGGGGGAATACACAGTGGAGGGTGAGAAAAGACACAGGGGAGGGTGGGAGAGACACAGGGTAGGGGGGAAGAGACACAGGGGAGGGGGAAGAGACACAGGGGAGGGAGATGGGGAAGAAACACAGGGGAGGGAGACAGGGAAGAGACACAGGGGAGGGAGAGGGGGGAAGAGACATAGGGGAGGGAGCGGGGCAGGGAAGAGACACAGGGGAGGGAGAGGGGCGGGGAAGAGACACATGGGCAGGAGAGGGGCGGGGAAGAGACACAGGGCAGGGAGACGAGGGGAAGAGACACACAAGGGAGGGAGATGGGGAGAGACGCAGGGGAGGGAGATGGGGAGAGACACAAGGGAGGGAAACAGACACAGGGGAGGGGGGAAGAGAAACAGGTGATGGGAGGAAGAGATGCAGGGAAGGGGGGACACGGGGGGAATACCCAGGGTTGGGGGAGAAGAGACACAGGGGAGGGGGGGAAGAGACACAGGGGAGGGGGGAAAAGACACAGGGGAGGGAGACTGGGAAGGGACACATGGGAGGGAGATGGGGAAGAGACCCAGGGGAGGGAGAGGGGGGAAGAGACACAGGGGAGGGAGAGGGGCGGGGAAAGGACACAAGGGAGGGAGAGGGGCGGGGAAGAGACACACATGGGAAGGAGAGGGGCGGGGAAGAGACACAGGGCATGGAGACGGGGGAAGAGTCACAAGGGAGGGAGACAATGGAGAGAAACAGGGGAGGGAGACAGAAGAAAAGACGGCACAGGGGAGGGAGATGGGGGGAAAGGAGGCACAGGGGAGGGAGAGGAGGGGGGAAGGGAGGCACAGGGGAGGGAGAGGAGGGGGAAAGGAGGCACAGGGGGTAAGAGAATGGGGGAAAGGAGGCACAGGGGTAGAGAAGAGGGGGGAAAGGAGGCATAGGCGAGGAAGAGGAGGGGGAAAAGAGGCACAGGCGAGGGAGAGGAGGGGGAAAGGAGATACAGGGGAGGGAGATGAAGGGGGAAAGGAGACACAAGGGAGGAAGTAGACATGGGGAGAGACTGGCGGTGAGCGCCGAAAGTGTTCACATTGGGTGGCAAACAGCATTGCCAGCATTACAATTTTATTGCCGTCACTTTTGAAAGGCAAGTTGCTAGTCATATATAAAAATTGTCAGTTTTGGTACCATTGAGATGTTGGTCATGCAACATTAAATAATTGCGAGCAGTTGAGGCATGCGACTGCCTTGTGATGAGCGCCGCAGGCATTCATGGTCAGGCCCACAGGACTTCAGCGCTCAGGCTCGCAGGACTGCAGTGAGGGGGAGAGGCTTGCAATGAGCACCGAAGGCGCTCATTGCAAGGGCCGCAATTCTCCTCCTCCCTTCTGACCCCCTTATCCTCCCGTCTTCCCCATCTCCAATAACCTTCCCATTCCCTTTCCCATCTCTCCTCTCTTCTTACTTTAATCCTCTGAGCTCCGGTTGCTGTTCCCTCCCCTGCAGCGCGTCTTCTTGCTGTGACCAGACCGGCATATGCTAGTGACGTCACATGCACGTCAAGTCATTACCATATGCCGGTTCCAGAAACAGGCCAAAGACATCCTGTAGGGGAGGGAACAGCAGCAGGAGCTCAGTGGATCAAAGTAAGAAGAGAGGGGATAGGGAGGTTATTGGAGAGGGGGAACAGAAGGAAGAGGATAAGGGGGAAAGGGAGGAAGAGGAGGTAAAAGGAGGAGGAGGATAAGGGGGAAAAACATTGGCATGCAGAGACACAAGAAAGGGAGAGGAGAGGGAAAGGAGACACAAGGGAGGCAGAGGAGGGGTATAAGGAGACACAAGGAGGGAGAGGAGGGGGAAAGGAGACACAAGGGAGGTAGAGGAGAGGAAAAAGGAGACACAAGGGAGGCAGAGGAGGGGAAAAATGAGACAGAAGGGAGGGAGAGGAGGGGGAAAGGAATAGATACACAAGGGGGAGAGGAGGGGGAAAAGGAGACACAATGGAGGGGTAGGAGGGGGAAAGGAGACACAAGGAAGGGAGAGGAGGGGGGAAAGGAGACAGACCTTCCGTCATTTTTGACGGGCAATTTCCTAGTACCAGATATATTATGTGGAATAGATGCTTGACTGTTAACCAAGTTTGATAAGATTGCATATTGCTTCTAATTCCTTTCTATATTGATCTATCTGAATATAGATTGTTGTGATATTTGATTTCTATCTAATTTGAAAAAGATTTTGGATATTTCTCACTGATTTTATATTGTGATCTATGTGAATATAGATTGTTTTCACATGTTTTGATACATACAATTGTTTGTTCTTGGTTTAACTATTGTTTTAATAAAAGCTGTTCTGCATAAAGTGTATACTTTAAATAAATTGATAGTGAATGACATTATATTTATTATTCTAGACATAGTAATATTTTTGTCATCTCCTAATTGTATGGCAATGCTTTGTACCCACATGGAATGGAGACCATTGTTTGCAAAGAGGATAATCTTAAATTTGCATTTGCATTTGCAGACATTTATCCCATTGAAATTTCTGATTTCTCTTATAATGGCCGAGCTGTTGTATAATGCCCCTTATATATGGTTTATGTGCAGCCCATACCAATGGGGGGATACATCTACTGTATCATTAGATTTAAAATAATTAGTTAGTTCTGTCTTAATATAATCTATGTTTTTTTTAAATGAGTAATATATTATCATTTAATCAATTTCTAGGACTTTCATTTGATATTTGCACCTGAATTTGAATAATGGCATGGTCTGACCAAGATGCAAAAATGATATAGGTTTCTAATACACTTAAAAAAAAAATATTAATGTTAAACTGAAAACTATTCTTGAATAAGAATTATGTGGATGTGAATAGATTGAATATGCATGTCGCGAAGGATGTTGATATCTTCAAAGGTCAGCGATATTCCAATTAATTTGAAACATATTCAGTTTAAGGCCTAATCCTTTTTGTAGGTTATTATTTATTTTATGCGAACGATCTAACATGTCCAATATTTTTTGTTAGCAAACTTAATTTCTTGTCAACTGTAGTTATTCAAACATATTCAGTTGGCTGTAATGATAAAGAAACAAAATCCTGCTCCAAGATTTTTCCCTGTATTACAACAAACCTACCAAGTTTATCTGTAAAATTATTTCCAACTTATAAAAGATATTGATTGTGTATTAAAATTAATATTTGTAGGAGCAATCTTAGATGCAAAATGTAATAAGATGAGATCCGGTATTAGTTTTCTATAGTTTTGAAATGCTAACCTCCTTTTATTATGATTATTAAAACCTTTAACATTATTAGATATAATAGTTACATAGTTACATAGTAATTGAGGTTGAAAAAAGTATTTTAGCCCATCAAGTTCAAACTTTCAAGATCTCATCTGATCTGCAATATGCGGATTAGCTGTTAATTGATCCAGAGGAAGGCAAACAGAAAAAAAACAACCTAAAAAGGAGAAAAAAATAATTCCTTCCTGACCCCAGATACTGGCGATCGGATTTCTCCCTGGATCAATACTACCTCTCAAATTAACCAGGATAATCCTGAATACCATTTTTATTTAAAAATATATCCTATCCTTATTTAAAGTTATCTATTGAATACGCTGTCACCACCTCCATTGGTAGAGAATTCCACGGATTAACCATACTTACTGTGAAGCACCATTTTCTTTCTTGGAATCTTTTTACTTCTAACCTCAAAGGATGTCCTTGTGTCAATTGAAAACCTCTTGGCACAAAAAGCTCCCTTGACAAATCTTTATATTGACCCTGGATGTATTTATATAGGGTAATCATATCCCCTCTTAGATGCCTTTTTTCTAGAGAAAATAAGTTTAATTTGGTTAGTCTTTCTTCATAACTTAGCCCCTCCATTCCCCTTATTGGTTTTATTGTCCTTCTCTTCACTCTATACTCTGTACTTTTACTCCATATTCCAAATAAGGGCGTACTAGGGATTTGTATAGTGGTAGATAGTGATGTCGCGAACATCAAATTTTCGGTTCGCGAACATCGGACGCGAACTTCAATCAAATGTTCGCGAACGGGGGAACCGGGCGAACCGCCATAGACTTCAATGGGAAGGTGAATTTCAAAACCCACAGGGACTCTTTCTGGCCACAATAGTGATGGGAAAGTTGTTTCAAGGGGACTAACACCTGGACTGTGGCATGCCGGAGGGGGATCCATGGCAAAACTCCCACGGAAAATTACATAATTGATGAGTCTGGTTTTAAGCCATAAAGGGCATAAATCACCTAACATTCCTAAATTGTTTGGAATAACGTGCTTTAAAACATCAGGTATGATGTTGTATCGATCAGGTAGTGTAAGGGTTACACCCGCTTCACAGTAACAGACCAATCTCGCAGTTTAATGCACCGCAAACAACCGCAAACAGTCCCTTTGCACAACCGCAAACTCCCCATTTGCACAAGGTTGGATACCAAGCTAGCCATGTCCCGTTCCTTGTCCTCACTGATGTCATTAAAGGTCTCTTCCTCCACCCAGCCACCAAGGGTCCCCAAAAGGTGACAACAAGCCCCCTGGGACACCTGCTGTGTTTGGTCTTCCACCTCCTCAAAGACACCTTCCTCCTCTGACTCCTCTTCTTCAGACTCCTCTCTCTGCGTTGCCTCTGTCTGCATTATTATAAGGTGTGTACTGTTAAGTAGTACTATTCCTATCGGTTTAATCCCTGTTACGTCCACTATTAGGGGACGTGTATATGGCATTGATTTTTGGAACAGGGAGATGGAAAAAGATGCTTGGTCGGACCTCCTACTACAAATTTGGGGCACTGCGCATGCAATCTAAGGTGCCACCAGATATGAGTGTCACTGTGCACTGGCAAAAGTTGGCAGAGTAGGCGCTGTAGGCCTCACACACACGCCTGTAGGCAGGCAACTGATATTCAATATATTACAGTCAAAAAAGTGTTGTTTTATATCACTGTACACTACGGTTGCACCAGACATGAGTGTCACTGTGCACTGGCAAAAGTTGGCAGAGTAGATGCAATAGGCTTCACACACACGCTGGCAGGCAGACATATGCAATTAGATTACACAGAAAAAAAAAAAAAAATGATGTTCTAGCCCTAAAAAGGGCTTTTTGGGTTGCTGTCCTTGCAGCAGATATCAGCTGAGTCCTTCAGGTCTGTAGTGGAAGCTAAATACACAGCCTGGCTATCTATTTCCCTATTAAATCTCCATCAGCTACACTATCTGTCCTCTCACAACGAATGCAGCTTCAGAATGATTCTAAAATGTATGCTGTCCTTCAGATGGAAGGCCCTGGAAGGGAGTGTATGCTGCTGATTGGCTGGAATGTGTCTGCTGACTGTGAGGTGCAGAGTCAAAGTTTCCTTAATGATAAAGAATAGGGGGCGAACCCAAAAGCGCATGTGTTCGCCGTCCGATGCGAACGCGAACATGCCAAAATCGCTGCGAATAGTCCGCGGGCGAACTGTCCGCGACATCTCTAGTGGTAGAATTATATCTGCTTCCCTTGCTTCTATACCCTTCTTCATACGTTCTAATATTTTATTGGCCTTTGCAGCTGCGGCTTGGCATTGAGAACTGTTACGTAGGTGGTTGTCCACAAGCACTCCCAAATCCCTTTCAATATCTGATACCCCTAGATTTGTTTTATTAAGTTTATAAATTGCATGGTTATTTTTCCTTCCCAGATGCATAACCTTACATTTACTTGTATTAAATCTCATCTGCCATTTAATTGCCCATTTCTCTAATTTATGCAAACCATCAGCAAAAATGGAGAGAATACTTTTCAGTCCTACTTCTAAGTCATTAATGAATATGTTAAAAAGAAGAGGACTTAATACTGAGCCCTGAGAAACCACACCCACCACATTAGTCCAATCTATGTTCCATTTACAACAACCCTTTGCTTACTGTCTTTTATCCCTTAGTTTGAATAGTCTCACATGTGGCACTGTATCAAAAGCCTTTGCAAAATCTAAAAAGACTACATCCACTGAGTTGCCTTGATGCAAGTTCCTACTAACCTCCTCATAGAAACTAATTAGATTTGTTTGACATGACCTATCCCTCATAAATTCATGTTGGCTCCTACTTAAAATCCTGTTTGATTAGACATAGTCTTGTATATTATCCCTTATTAAACCTTCTTAAAGCTTTCCAACTACAGAAGTGAGGCTTACAGGTCCCCGGATTTGCTCTTGCTCCCTTCTTAAATATAGGTATCACCTCTGTTTTTCTCTAGTCATCTGGTAGAGACCCTGTGTTGAGTGAATCTTGAAAAATTAGATATAATGGTTTGGCTATTACAGAACCCAGTTCTGTCAGTACCAGTGGATGTATTCCATCAGGACTTGGAGCTTTATTAACATTAATTTTTTCCAACCTCTTTTGGATTTCTTAATGCTTTAACCAATTATTTAGTTATGGTAGTGTAGCCCCATTATGTTGCAGTGTCCCAACCCCTGGTACCTCCCTTGTAAATACTGTAGAAAAGAACCTATTTAGCTCATCTGCTTTTTCCTGGTCACTAATTGTAAGACAGCCTGTTTCACATTGTAATGTTCCTATAGCTTCCTTCTATTTAGCCAGTCTAATAGCCCTTTAGCAAACCTTATTGATTTCCTTGTACTCACATAAAGCAGTCTCTGTCACCTCTTGTTTGTATAATTTAAATTTCATTTTTTTACTCCATATCTTGATCTTTAAATCATTGTTAAACCATGTTGGATGTAATTTACTCCTTTTACTTTTATTCCCACATGGTATATGCCAATGTGTATGTATATTTAGTATGGATTTAAATTTTGTCCATGTATGTTCAGTATTTTTACCCGTGAGTTCTTTGTCCCAGTCTATACTTTGTTTTGCTGCCCTTAGACCGTTAAAATCTGCCCTTTTAAAATTAAACGTTTTTGTTTACCCCTTACAGATTTGTTTTTTTAATTCAATCTTAAATGAGACTGTGTTGGGATCACTGTTTCGTAAAGGTTGCCCTATTTCAACATTTTATACCATATCGATATTACTAGAAATCCAAGATAGCTTCATTTCTAGTAGGCCCTTGTATAGTAGGCCAGGTAATGATCCCTGAGTGTACTCAAGAACTTGCTCTCTTTACCTGTAATGCTGGTTTCACTCATCCAGTTTATTTCAGGGTAGTTAAAATCTCCCATTATTAGAACTTGCCCATGCTGAGCTGCATTTCCAATCTGTAATAATAATTGCATTTCCTCACTTTCAGTTATATTTGGGAGGTTATAGCATACTCCAAACAATATTATTTTGGAATTTGCTGCTCCGCTATTTAACTCTATCCACAAACATTCAATATTATCACTAGTTCCAGCATAAATATCTTCTCTGACTAAAGGCTTAGATTCAATCTTAACATACTGACAAATCCCTCCTCCTCTTTTACCATTGCCCCAATCTTTCCTAAATAGGTTATAACCATCCAGATTAACAGTCCAGTCATGAGAATCACCCCACCATGTTTCACTAATGCCTATTAAATTCCATTTTTCATTTACTGCTAATAATTCTAACTCTCTATTTTTTTCTGGTAAGCTTCTGGCATTAGCAAGCATACACCTTGTGTTATGAGTCTGTACTTCTGGAGTACCTACCACTATACTTGAATTACTTAGCAGTACCTCCCTATTGACTATACTAACCCTCCCCCATCTCCTCCCACATGACTTTGTTCATTCATTCCTTACCCCCTCTACACTTACTACCCCATTACTTCTATCTAGTCCTTCCCCCACCTATTAATTTAAAAACTCCCCCAGCCGTTCTACAATCCTTTCCCCTGGTACAAAAGCTCCCTCGTCATTAAGGTGCAATCCATACCTGCTATAGATATTGTACCCAAGTGAGAAGTCAGCCCAGTGCTCTAAAAACCCAAACCCATCCTTAGTGCACCACTTTTTTAGCCACAAATTAACCTCCCTAAGCTCCATATGTCTCCCTGGGCTAGCACGAGGCACTGGTAGTATCTCAGGAAATGCTACCTTGAAGGTCCTTCCCTTAAGCTTTTTCCCTAATTCTCTAAAATCATTCTTTAGGACACTCCATCTTCCACTAACTTTGTCATTGGTACCAATATGTACCAAGACCGCTGGTTCATTTCCAGCCCCTCCCAATAATTTATCTACCCGATCTACAATATGCCGAGCCCGAGCACCAAGGAGACAGCAAACTGTTCTATTGCTGGGATCTGGGTGACAAATCACCCTTCCTACCTTCCTAATAATAGAGTCTCCTACAACCAAAACCTGTCTGTTTCTCTGCCTATTCTGGCCTCCCACTCCTCCAGTAGAACTGTCCCCAACAGTTTCACTCAATCTGGCAAATCTGTTGGTGCTTGCCAACTCAGTATTGACCTGCCTCCTGCTCCTGTTCCACCTGCTTCCCTTTCTAACTGTAACCCAGCTACCTCCCTGGACATCCTCAATAGCTTCAGCTCCGCCCTCCCTGCTAGACCCATCTAAACTGTTAGCACCAATTCCCTTTACAGTGGAGCAATATCACTAAGTGCTGCAATTCTCCTCTCCAGTTCTTTAATCTGAGCTTCCAGAGGCGCAACATGCTCACACCTCTCGCAGAGGTATCGATCCTTGATCATCTGTTCCAGCAGTTCATACATGTGACAGGATGTACACTGAGTGAGGTTGCCACTGAACTGACTCATAAGTACAAATTACAAAAAATACTACAATTTGACCCTTTTTGACCCTCCTGCAAACAGTCACACACACAAGGCCCAAACTTATATGCATGTTTAATCCAGGCAAAAAACACTCCCCTCTCACCTGTACCAAATCACTGCACACAGGGGGAAAAAAACACTTTGCTTGTCTGAGCAAAACGGATGCAAACAGTCAGACACAAGGCCCAAACTTATATGCAATTTTACCCCGGCAAAGACACCCCCATCTCACCTGCACCAAATCACTGCACACAGGAAATAACACACTTTACTTGTCTGAGTAAATCAGATGAGTAAATAATATTTAATAATGTTTGTCTAAATATTTTTTTATATAGACGTATGCAATTGTTGTTTAAGTTTAGCTTTTTCATAACACAAACATTTCATTCCTCTAAAATATATTCCATATATTTTGGTATCTAGATACTACATGAAGTGCTGTCTTATGGAAATAATTAAATAATACACAAGTTGCTTTTAAAGCACCCACACTGCTATAAATAAAAATATATATATATTGAATGCAAAACAAATGTAAAGAATGGCCATGGGCGGATATCCACCAGCCTATTGGTCTTTATGTAGTTTTTATTATAATTATATTTAGCTACGACTACTAGGAAATGTCTCTCTGGTCTCATTGCTGGTTTCATAATGTATTCAAGCACAAATGCAGGTCTGTTTTAATGTAGTCTATACTTAGTGTGAATTACATGCAGACGGAGCTGTATTAGGAAGCAGGAAGTGAAGTGATGACGTCAATGACATCATCACATCTTTATCTTCCAAGCAGCCAATGAGGTTCTAACTCCCGAATTGCCTTCATATGTTTTTTTTAATATTAACTGTTCTTCGTATCATTCAACTGAGAGTAATTCCCCTTAAATAAAGTAAATACCAGATATTTCTGACCTTTTCAAGTAATTTGTACTCGGACACTTAACTTTCAAGCTCAGTTATCTAAGAATTCCACTCAAATGTTTTAACAACACCCCATTGCAGCGTTTGTTCCCCTTGGATTGCACAAGTTGTCTCTATTAGTTTTATGAATTAATCAATAGCTACGATCCAGTTAAATTTATAATATAAAGTCATTTGAAACCTTTATTTTAAGCCCCACAAAATTGAATAAGATGTATTTGAATATGAGTGTAGCAATATGGGCCGATTACAGGTATGAGTACCGCTTTATTGATCTCCCAATTTATTTGATCAAATTTGATTTTAAAAAAATGTAGTTAATACTGTTTATTTACACATTTTTTCCCATACTTTAAAAAAATTATTGACTACTTACCAGCAGTTTTGTTTGAACCTGCAATACAGACATGAAACTAATTCATACAATAGGACTTAATACTGAAGAAAACACTTCTAGCATCTAATGCAATGCGTCTATTGACCTTTCTGTATCTCACAAAACTGTTAGCAAGTACAGTACATGGGGAATTTTATAGTAATAATGAATAGTAAGGCAATGTCATTAGTAGTACTACTAATTACAAGAGAATAAAATGGCTGTACAATGCTTTCAGGGTAAATTGTAGAATCAACTTTTTTCCACAGAACATAAAAACCTAATAAATATGGGAGTTCATGTTACTAGTCTTCGGCAAAAGTGTTATGAACATTTAATTGCTCCAAATGAAAGCATGGCCAGTATGATAAAAGCAGTGAGAAACTGATTAATGCATCAGATAGAGATGTTTCAGTGTCAGTAAGTGCTATTCATTAGCTGCTTTTTATTATACCAAAGCTATTTCTGGCTTATAGGAAATCTCATGAATGAATAATGAAATGTCTGAATTAAAATGTGCACTCACAGCTTAATTTGTTCAAATCTATTACACGTTATTTGAATAACAAAGCAAAAGCTAAAAAATAAAGCTAGTTTGTTGTTACTTAAAATTGTTCTGAACAGTATTGTTATCATTTATTTATAAAACACTAAACTATTCAGCAGCATTAACTATAGAAAATACAGTGCATACATATGACTTAACTGACAAAGTATACATACTGGTACCTAAATTGTAGAGGGTCCTGTTCTCATATGAGCTTGCAATCTACAGGGGTTAAGGGAATTAGGGAAAAAAGAGGGAGAAGATTGTGTGTTGATGGTCCTATGAGGCAGCAGGTAAACGTGCACAGAAATGTTCACTGTTCTGTTTGAATCACTGATTTGAGAGAACATGTTGGTAGTGTTATCTGAATAAGTGGATTTTCAGAGAATATTTGAAGCTGTGAATAATAAATATAGTAAAGGTGCATCATAACAACAGTCTTCGGAACTAGAGTGTGAGAAGGTAATGACAGGTGAAGAGAAATGTATGTTGTGTATAAAGCAGAGGGGTGGGTAGTGGAGTATTTGGAGATGAGATCTTACATTGTCGGGACTATTATAATTTTATATGTTTTATATATTTCTTTTAATATAATCTTTTTATTTGTCATGATTTAAACATACATACATATGTAGAGAGCATTTATTCATACTGTCTATTATTAACTCATACGTTTTAATCATTGAAATTGTTCTGTTTACTCAGGTGGTTTCAAATCAGAATGAACAATTGTTGGTAAACATAAATGTTTGAGTATTTTTCATTTCAGTTTGGCCTGTATCAGTCTTGACTTTAAACAATAACAAGACAAGGATTTTATTTCCTGAACTCAAATATCAGATATTTATCTAAAATAAACTTAAGTATATTTAATTATTTCTGGGTACATCTGTGCTATCATAGCCATTGTATGCAAATTGGTATTGACTAGGAAAATAATTTATTGTGTTTCCCAAGGTAGCCAGTCTGACCTCGGTATAGAATTAGAAAGAATAATTACTATTTAAGACTCTCCCTATTCAAGCTGAGAGAAAGAGATGGCAGGGAGGCCTAAGAGAGTGCACTCCCTTGAGGACAGACATTCAGAAACACATTTAGGAGAAATACTCATAACCCACTCCTAGCACATACTATTGGGACACTCCCAAAACCGTTTATTCATAATGTATACTACAGGAGATACAAAGAAACGTTCACAGCATTTCACTCACAAAGGAATTTACACACTTACCTACAAAGAACAGGAAATTCTTTTGAAACAAAAGAAAAGGTTTAGACTTTCTTGGGCCTAATTATTTGATGGAACGAAGCACAAGACATTGAATTTGGGCATTGTAGGAGTTTTTATTTTCTTTCTATTTATTTTTTATTACAATGATGGAAATATTTTGTTAATTTACTATAAAGTAGATTGCTAGATAAATATTAATCTGATTAGAACAATATCACCATAATCTTGTACCTTGTAAGTTGACATACAACTTACAGATTCATTTTATGAATATCATAAATATCAGATGTTATAGCAATCCAATATGTTTTGATTTAGTACCCAGTTGTAATGAAAAAACATTTTCATTTTGCATTTGATATCGTAATTAGATTACAAAAGATATATAATTTTAAAATGGTATGGTATCTTAATTAATAAATATTTGCAAACATGCCAAAAAATAATTAAACCATCTCTGATGTCATAATTACCTGATATTATATATTAAGCATATTGGGCATGTCTTATTTATGATTATGTGGAAAATGTGTTAATAACTGATTATGTATCGTTTGATATACATAGTTACATAGTAATTGAGGTTGAAAAAATAATTTTAGTCCATCAAGTTCAACATTTTTAAATCTCCTCTGATCTGCAATATGCAGATTAATTGTTAATTGATCCAGGGGAAGGCAAACAGAAAAAATAACCAAGTAAAACTTTGCCAATTGTCTCAAAAGGGAAAAAAAAAATTCCTTCCTGACCCCAGAGACTGGCGATCCGATTCTTCCCTGGATAAATACTCCTTCTCTATTTATCCAGGATAACCCTGAATGCCTTTTTTATTTTAAAATATATCCAATCCCTTTTTAAAGTTATCTTTTGAATCCTCTGTCTCCAGCTTCTTTGGTATAGAATTCCACAGTTTAACCACCTTACTGTGAAGAACCCTTTTCTTTCCTTAAGGTGGAATCTTTTTACTTCTAACCTCAAAGTATGTCCTCTTGTCAGTTGAAAACCTCTTGGCACAAAATGTTCACTTGATAGAGTCTTGTATTGACCCTGCATATATTTATATAGGGAAATCATATCCCCTTTTAGATGCCTTCTTTCTACAGAAAATAAGTTTGATTTGATTAGTCTTTCTTTGTAACTTAGCCCCTCCATTCCCCTTATTAGTTTTGTTGCCCCTCTCTGTACTTCCAGCTCTAAAATGTTCCCAAAATTGTACTCCATATTAGAAATGAGGGCATACTAGGGATTTGTATAGTGGCAGAAATATATTTGCTTCCCATGCTTCTATACCCTTCTTAATACATGGTAATATTTTACTTGCCTTTGCAGATGCTGCTTGACATTGAACACTACTAATATCCCTTTCAATATCTTATTCCACTGGATTTGCTCCATTAGGAGTATAAATTGCATGGGTATTGTTCCTTCCCGAATGCATAACTTTACATTTAGTCGCATTAAAACTCATCTGCCATTTAATCACCCATTTCTCTAATTTATGCAAATCTCTTGCACAACTTTGTGTCATCAGAAAAAATGGAGACAATTCTTTCCAATCCTACTTCTAAATTATTATAAAATATGTTAAAAAGGAGAGGACCTAATACTGAACCTTGAGGTACCCCACTTACCACATTAGTCCAATCTTATTATGTTCTGTTTACAACAATCCTTAGCTTCCTGTATTTTGGCCAGCTTTCAATTCTATGAGCAGATATTTACTGCAATTCCTGTATCCCTTAGTTTGCTCAATAGTCTTCCATGTGGCACTGTATCAAAAGCCTTTGCAAAATCCAAAAAGACTACATCCACTGAGTTGCCTTGATCCTACTAACCTACTCATAGAAACAAATTAGATTTGTTTGACATGACATATCCCTCATAAATAAATATGTGTTGACTCCTAGTTATAATTTTGTTTAAACAGACATATTCTTGTATACTATCCCCTATTAACCCTTCTATAAGCTTTCCCATTACATAAGTGAGGCTTACGGGTCCATAATTTCCTGGATTTGTTCTTGCTCCCTTCTTAAATAAAGGCATCACCTCTGCTTTTCTCTATCCATCTGGTAGCGACCCTGTGTTGAGTGAATCTTCAAAAATTAGATATAATGGTTTGGCTATTACAGAGCCCACTTCCCTCAGTACCCTTAGTTGTATTCCATCAGGATCTGGGGCTTTATTAACATTTATTTTTTCCAACCTCTTTTGGATTTCTTCCTGCGTTAACCAATTATTTGGTGATGGTAGTGTAGCCCCATTTTGTTGCAGTGTCCCAACCACTGGTACCTCCCTTGTGTATACAGAAGAAAATAACCTATTTATATCAGCTGCCTTTTCCTGATCACTAATTGTCATACAGCCAGTTCCATATTGTAATGTTCCCATAGCTTCCTTGCTGGCCTTTTTCCCATTAATATATTGTAAAAAAAATGTAGAGTTAGTCTTACTTTCACTCTTCATTTTCACTCTTCATTTTCTATTTTTAGCCAATAGCACTTTGGAAGCTTTGTTGACTTCCTTGTGCTCATGTAAAGCAGTCTTTGTTCCCTCATTTTTATATCATTTAAATGCCTGTTTTTTATTCTGTAGCTTCATCTTTAAATCACTATTAAGCCACATTGGTTGTTATTTACTTCTTCTACAGTGCCTTGCAAAAGTATTCACCCCTTGGCATTTTTCGTGTTATGTTGCCTCACAACCTGGAATTAACTTGGATTGTTTGAGGATTTGCATCATTTAAACATGCCCACAGCTTTGAAGATGTTTTTTTTTTTTTTTCTTGTGAAGCAAACAACAAATAGGACAAAATAACAGAAAAAGTCAATATGCATAACTATTTACCCCCCTAAAGTCAATACTTTGTAGAGCCACCTTTTGCATCAATCACAGCTCAAAGTCACTTTGGATAAGTCTCTATGAGCTTGCCATCTTACTGGGATTTTTGCCCATTCCTCCTTGCAAAACTGCTCCAGCTCCTTCAAGTTGTATGAATTGCGCTTGTGAAAAGCAATCTTTAAGTCTAACCACAGATTTTCTATTTGATTGAGGTTTGGGCTTTGACTAGGCCATTCCAAAACATTTACATGTTTCCCCTTAAACCACTCAAGTGTTGCTTTAGAAGTGTATTTGGGGTCATTGTCCTGCTGGAAGCTAAACCTCCATCCTAGCCTCAAATAACGCACATTGTGGTACAGGTTTTGCTCAAGAATATCCCTGTATTTAGCACCATCCATCTTTCCCTCAACTCTGACCAGTTTCCCAGTCCCAGCTGCTGCAAAACATCCCCACAGCTTGATGCTGCCACCACCATGTTTCACTGTGGGGATGGTGTTCTTTGGATGATGTGATGTGTTGGGTTTGCGCCAGACATATAGTTTTCTTTTGATGGCCAAAAGTTACCGTATATACTCGAGTATAAGCCGAGTTTTTCAGCCCTTTTTTTAAGGCTAAAAAGGGCTCCCTCGGCTTATACTCGAGTCACTCTCTCCCCAGTGTTTCTCTAAGCCACCCCCCACCCCCCCGTGTGTCTCTCTACCCCCCGCCCGTGTCTCTTTCCCTCCCCCTCCTCAACCTCAATCCCCCTCAACCTCCCCCCTCAATCCCAACCCCCCTCCTCAACCTAAACCCCCCCAAAAAAACCTCCTAAACCTACCTAAATACCTCCCCCTCTCCCCTCACTTACCTGCGTCTGCTCCGGCCTCCGCTCCTTGACCCGGGGCGCATGTGACGTCATGACATTAGCATATACCTGGGGTTGATGGAAGTTTAGGTTGAGGAGGGGGGTTGAGGAGGGGGGTTGAGGTTGAGGGGGATTGAGGGGGAAGTTGAGGGGGGTTGAGGTTGAGGAGGTGGGTTGGGGTTGAGGGGGGTTGAGGTTGAGGAGGGGGGTTGAGGGGGATTGAGGTTGAAGAGGGAGGTTGAGGATGGGGGGTTGAGGATGAGGATGGGGGGTTAAGTAGGGGGTTGAGGATGGGAGGGTTGAGGAGGGAGGTTGAGGAGGGGGTTGAGGATGGGGGGGTTGAGGAGGGGGGTTGAGGATGAGGATGGGGGGTTGAGGAGGGAGGATGAGGATGTGGGGGCTGAGGATGTGGGGGTGGGTTGGGGTTGAGGGGGGTTGAGGTTGAGGAGGGGGGTTGAGGGGGATTGAGGTTAAAGAGAGAGGTTGAGGATGGGGGGTTGAGGATGAGGATGGGGGGTTAAGGAGGGGGTTGAGGATGGGAGGGTTGAGGAGGGAGGTTGAGGAGGGGGTTGAGGATGGGGGGGTTGAGGAGGGGGGTTGAGGATGAGGATGGGGGGTTGAGGAGGGAGGATGAGGATGTGGGGGTTTAGGATGTGGGGGTTGAGGATGGGGGGTTGAGGAGGGAGGTTGAGGAAGGGGTTGAGGATGGGGTGGTTGAGGAGGGAGGATGAGGAGGGAGGTTGAGGATGAGGAGGAGGGGTTGAGGAGGGGAGTTGAGGTTGAGGAGGGGGGTTGGGGTTGAGGATGGGGGGGTTGAGGAGGGGGTTGAGGATGGGGGGTTGAGGAGATAGGATGAGGATGGGGGGTTGAGGAGGGGGGTTGAGGATGAGGAGGCAGGTTGAGGAGGGAGGTTGAGGATGAGGAGGGAGGTTGAGGATGTGAAGGGAGGTTGATGAGGAGGAGGGAGGTTGAGGATGAGGAGGGGGTTGAGGATGAGGAGGGAGGTTGAGGATGAGGAGGGGGTTGAGGATGAGGAGGGAGGTTGAGGATGAGGAGGGAAGTTGAGGATGAGGAGGGGGTTGAGGATGGGGGGTTGAGGAGATAGGATGAGGATGGGGGGTTGAGGAGGGGGGTTGAGGAGGGGGGTTGAGGATGAGGAGGCAGGTTGAGGAGGGAGGTTGAGGATGAGGAGGGAGGTTGAGGATGTGAAGGGAGGTTGATGAGGAGGAGGGAGGTTGAGGATGAGGAGGGAGGTTGAGGATGAGGAGGGGGTTGAGGATGAGGAGGGAGGTTGAGGATGAGGAGGGAAGTTGAGGATGAGGAGGGAGGTTGAGGATGAGGATGGGGGGTTGTGGAGGGGCTTGAGGATGGGGGGGTTGAGGAGGGAGGTTGAGGAGGGGGTTGACAATGGGGGGTTGAGGATGAGGATGGGGGGTTGAGGAGGGAGGTTGAGGATTGGGGGTTGATGAGGGGGGTTGTGGAGGGGGGTTGAGGATGAGGAGGGTGGTTGAGGATGAGGAGGCAGGGTTGAGGATGGGGGTTGAGGAGAGAGGATGAGGATGGGATTTAGGAGCGAGGTTGAGGAAGGTGGTGAGGAAGGGGGTTGAGGAGGAGGGGTTGGGGTTGAGGGGGGGTTGAGGTTGAGGAGGGGGTTGAGGATGAGGATGGGGGGTTGAGGAGGGAGGATGATGATGGGGGGTTGAGGATGTGGGGGTTGAGGAGGGAGGTTGAGGATAGGGGGGTTGAGGAGGGAGGATGAGGAAGGAGGTTGAGGATGAGGGTTGAGGAGGGAGGTTGAGGTTGAGGAGGGGGGTTGAGGATGGGGGGGTTGAGGAGGGGGTTGAGGATGGGGGGTTGAGGAGATAGGATGAGGATGGGGGGTTGAGGAGGGGGGTTGAGGAGGGGGGTTGAGGATGAGGAGGCAGGTTGAGGAGGGAGGTTGAGGATGAGGAGGGAGGTTGAGGATGTGAAGGGAGGTTGATGAGGAGGAGGGAGGTTGAGGATGAGGAGGGGGTTGAGGATGAGGAGGGAGGTTGAGGATGAGGAGGGGGTTGAGGATGAGGAGGGAGGTTGAGGATGAGGAGGGAAGTTGAGGATGAGGAGGGGGTTGAGGATGGGGGGTTGAGGAGATAGGATGAGGATGGGGGGTTGAGGAGGGGGGTTGAGGAGGGGGGTTGAGGATGAGGAGGCAGGTTGAGGAGGGAGGTTGAGGATGAGGATGGAGGTTGAGGATGTGAAGGGAGGTTGATGAGGAGGAGGGAGGTTGAGGATGAGGAGGGGGTTGAGGATGAGGAGGGAGGTTGAGGATGAGGAGGGGGTTGAGGATGAGGAGGGAGGTTGAGGATGAGGAGGGAAGTTGAGGATGAGGAGGGAGGTTGAGGATGAGGATGGGGGGTTGTGGAGGGGCTTGAGGATGGGGGGGTTGAGGAGGGAGGTTGAGGAGGGGGTTGACGATGGGGGGTTGAGGATGAGGATGGGGGGTTGAGGATGGGGGGGTTGAGGAGGGAGGTTGAGGATTGGGGGTTGATGAGGGGGGTTGTGGAGGGGGGTTGAGGAGGGGGCTGAGGATGGGGGGGTTGAGGAGGGGGGTTGAGGATGAGGAGGGTGGTTGAGGATGAGGAGGCAGGGTTGAGGATGGGGGGTTGAGGAGAGAGGATGAGGATGGGATTTAGGAGGGGGGTTGAGGAGGGAGGTTGAGGAGCGAGGTTGAGGAAGGGGGTGAGGAAGGGGGTTGAGGAGGAGGGGTTGGGGTTGAGGGGGGGTTGAGGTTGAGGAGGGGGTTGAGGATGAGGATGGGGGGTTGAGGAGGGAGGATGATGATGGGGGGTTGAGGATGTGGGGGTTGAGGAGGGAGGTTGAGGATAGGGGGGTTGAGGAGGGAGGATGAGGAAGGAGGTTGAGGATGAGGGTTGAGGAGGGAGGTTGAGGTTGAGGAGAGGGGTTGAGGATGGGGGGGTTGAGGATGGGGGGGTTGAGGAGGGAGGTTGAGGAGGGGGTTGACGATGGGGGGTTGAGGATGAGGATGGGGGGTTGAGGATGAGGATGGGGGGTTGAGGATGGGGGGGTTGAGGAGGGAGGTTGAGGATTGGGGGTTGATGAGGGGGGTTGTGGAGGGGGGTTGAGGAGGGGGCTGAGGATGGGGGGGTTGAGGAGGGGGGTTGAGGATGAGGAGGGTGGTTGAGGATGAGGAGGCAGGGTTGAGGATGGGGGGTTGAGGAGAGAGGATGAGGATGGGATTTAGGAGGGGGGTTGAGGAGGGAGGTTGAGGAGCGAGGTTGAGGAAGGGGGTTGAGGAGGAGGGGTTGGGGTTGAGGGGGGGTTGAGGTTGAGGAGGGGGTTGAGGATGAGGATGGGGGGTTGAGGAGGGAGGATGATGATGGGGGGTTGAGGATGTGGGGGTTGAGGAGGGAGGTTGAGGATAGGGGGGTTAAGGAGGGAGGATGAGGAAGGAGGTTGAGGATGAGGGTTGAGGAGGGAGGTTGAGGTTGAGGAGAGGGGTTGAGGATGGGGGGGTTGAGGAGGGGTTAAGGAGAGAGGATGAGGATGGGGGGGTTGAGGAGGGGGGGTTGAGGAGGGAGGTTGAGGAGCGAGGTTGAGGAAGGGGGTGAGGAAGGGGGTTGAGGAGGAGGGGTTGGGGTTGAGGGGGGGTTGAAGTTGAGAAGGGTTGAGGTTGAGGAGGGGGTTGAGGATGAGGATGGGGGGTTGAGGAGGGAGGATGATGATGGGGGGTTGAGGATGTGGGGGTTGAGGAGGGAGGTTGAGGATAGGGGGGTTGAGGAGGGAGGATGAGGAGGGAGGTTGAGGATGTGGAGGGAGGTTGAGGATGAGCGTTGAGGAGGGAGGTTGAGGAGGGGGGTTGAGGATGGGGGTTGAGGATGGGGGGGTTGAGGAGGGGGTTAAGGAGAGAGGATGGGGGGGTTGAGGAGGGGGGTTGAGGATAAGGGGGTTGAGGAGGGAGGATGAGTTTGAAGAGGGGGTTGGGGATGAGGAGGGAGGTTGAGGATGAGAAGGGAGGTTGAGAAGGGGGTTGAGGATGAGGAGGGAGGTTGAGGATGAGGAGGGAGGTTGAGGATGAGGAGGGAGGTTGAGGATGGGGTTGAGGATGAGGAGGGAGGTTGAGGATGAGGAAGGAGGTTGAGGATGAGGAGGGAGGTTGAGGATGAGGAAGGAGGTTGAGGATGAGGAGGGAGGTTGAGGATGAGGAGGGAGGTTGAGGAGTGGGGTTGAGGAGGGTGATAAGGGAGGGGGGAAGAGACACAGGGAAGGGAGAGGGGAGAAGAGACACAGGGAAGGGAGAGGGGAGAAGAGACACAGGGAAGGGAGAGGGGAGAAGAGACACGGGAGAGAGGGGGTGGACACAAGAGGGGGACACAGAAGGCAGCACATTTCCCACCCTCGGCTTATACTCGAGTCACTCATTTTACCCAGTATTTTGTGGTAAAATAGGTGCCTCGGCTTATACTTGGGTCGGCTTATACTCGAGTATATACAGTACATTTTTGTCTCATCAGACCAGAGCACCTTCCTCCATACATTTTGGGAGTCTCTCACATGCCTTTTCAAAAACTCAAAATGTGCTCAATGGAGCATACAGCTTATTGTTGTCCTATGTACAGATACTCCAGTCTCTGCTGTGGAACTCTGCAGCTCCTCCAGGGTTATCTTAGGTCTCTGTGCTGCCTCATTGATGCCCTCCTTGCCCGATCCGTGAGTTTTGGTGTTGGCGGCCGTCTCTTGGCAGGTTTGCTGTTGTGCCATGTTCTTTACTGATGGTTATGATAGATTTGATGGCGCTCCTGGGTATCATCAAAGATTTGGATATTTTTTTATAACCTAACCCTGATTTGTACTTCTCAACAATATTGTCCCTTACTGTTTTGGAGAGTTCCTTGGTCTTCATGGCAGTGTTTGGTTAGTGGTGCTGCTTGCTTAGGTGTTGCAGCCTCTGGGGCCTTTCAAAATTGGTGTGTATATGTAAAGACAGATCATGTGACACTTCAATTGCACATAGGTGGACATCATTTCACTAATTATGTGACTTCTGAAGGTAATTGGTTGCATTAGAGCTTTTTATGGGCTTCATAACAAAGGGGGTGAATACATACACACATGCAAATTTTATGTTTTTTATTTCTAAAAAATAGATTTATGTATATATTTTTGTCATTTCACTTCACCAACTTAGACTATTGTGTTCTGATCTATCACATAAAATTCAGCTTAACAAAACATTGAACTTAAGGCTGTAATGTAACAAAATAGGGAAAAAGTCAAGGGGGGTGAATACTTTTGCAAGGCACTGTAGTTCATATCTCAAGTCACGATATAATAGCAAATTACGTTAGTCAATCCCTTAAGTAGGTGCAAAGATAATAACCAGTCTCAATTACTAGAAATTTTACACAGAATCTACATTACTATTTTTCCTACCTTGTAGATTTATTCTATTTTAGTCAAATGAGATCTGTAAATATACTGTAAACTAGTCATGTAGACATGCTGTGAATAAGTCATTTTTATAAGTAGCAGTGAGACTATGGCAAATATTTTGAGCATTATGCCAAAGCATGTTTTCTAAGAAATTCATCAATATGTAAGTTTCTCAAGCTCTCAAAATTATCTGGGCCTAGATAGCATTTAGATTAGGTTTCGCTTTACATTCATTTTCATCACTCATGCTCCTTCTTTGTACTTCCCAAAGGGATTACCGGTCCTGTGTCAAGTTTCTCCAATGTCTTACTCCACCTAGTATTTCTATGCCACATTATTTACTATTCATTTGTTTAAATGTACTTACTAATTGTAGTTTTTATCTAAGTGACACAGCAAAGGTTCCAGTTATTGCAAAAATAAAACTGCATACATACTTATTACAATTGGTGGTCGTTTAACTTTTTGAGTGGAATTGTGATAAGTGAACTTGAAAGCTAGGTATTTTAAGCATCAACTATTTATACAAGTCGTTTAATCATTGGCCTTGAATGAAGTCTCACAGTTGGGTAAAAAAAGAAGAGCATTACCAGTTAGTAAAATGGTAATAGTCACAAATAAATTTCATTGTTAAAGTATGCAATTTATATCTTTGTAATATGCAGATTAATATTTAGCTGTTGATTGTTAGGTGATCCTGAGGACCTGTAAAAATCTGCAACACAGAAAAAGGCAAACGGAAATAAATCCCATTGAAACTTTGTCAATTGTCTCAAAAGGGAGGAAAAGAAAACTCCTTCCTGACCCTAGATTTTTGGCAATCAGATTCCTCCCTGGATCAATACTCTGTCTCTAATTATGCAAGAGATCCCTGAATGCTCTTTTTATCTAAAAATATATCCAATCCCCTTTTAAAGATATTTATCGAATCCGCTGTCACCGCCTCCTTTGGTAAAGAATTCCACAGTTTAACCACCCTTACTGTGAAGAGCCCTTTTCTTTCTTTAAGGTGGAATCTTTTCACTTCTAACCTCAAAGGATGTCTTCTTGTCGGTTGAAAACCTCTTGGCACAAGAAGTTCACTTGACAATTCTTTATACTGACCTGGATATATTTATAGAAGGTAATCATATCCTCTCATAGACACCTTTTTTTCTAGAAAAAATAAGTTTCATTTGCTTAGTCTTTCTTCATAACTTAGCCACTCTATTCCCCTTATTAGCTTTGTTGTTGTTCTCTGTACTTTTTTTTAGCTCTAAAATATATTTTTAATGAAGTGGTGACCAAAGTTGTACTTCATATTCCAAATGAGGGCATACTAGGGATTTGTATAATGGTGGAATATATTTGCTTCCCTGGCTTCTATACTCATCCTAATACATACTAATATTTTACTTGCCTTTGCAACTGCTGCTTGGCATTGAGCTCTGTTACGTAGGTGGTTGTCCACAAGCTTTTCAAAATCCCTTTCAATATCGGATACCCCTAGATTTGCCCCATTAAAAAGTTATAAAATGCCATGGCTATGTTTCCTTCCCAAACGCATACGTTTACATTTATTCAGATTAAATCCGATCTGCCATTTAGTTGCCCATTTCTCTAGTTTATGCAAATCCCTTTGGAGGGAAAGTACACCATTTTCTGATGTAATTACCTTGCACAACTATGTGTCATCTACAAAAAGGAGACTATACTTCCCAGTCCTACTTCTAAGTCATTAAAGAGTGTGTTATAAAAGGAGAGGACCTACTACTGAACCCTGAGGAACCCCACTTACCACATTAGTCCAATCGGAGTATGTTCCGTTTACCACAACCCTTTGCTCCCTGTCTTTTGGCCAGCGCTCAATCCATGAGCAGATATTTATTGCAATTCATGTATGCCTAGTTTGCACAATAGTCTTCCATGTGGTACTGCATCAAAAGCCTTTGCAAAATCCATAAAGACTACATCCACTGGGTTGCCTTGATCCAAGTTCTTACCAACCTCCTCACAGAAACGAATTAGATTTGTTTGATATGACCTTATGGCCTTTTCCTGGTCACCAATTATCAGATGGCCCGTTTCACATTGCAATGTTCCTATTGCTTCCTACCTTTCCTTCTGCCCATTATTGGATTGAAAAAATGATTTAGGGTTAGTCTTACTCTCCTTTGCAACCAACTTTTCATTTTTTATTTTAGAAAGTCTAATAGCTCTTTTGAGTCTTTACGAACTCCTTTATGAGTATGTTTGGCATTATGGGCCAATATTTCAATTTAGTAATTTTAAAGGTAAAATAGAATGTAGCATGCCCATTATTTCACTATTCTAGCTCCTAAATATTTGCAAGGGCTTAGCCCTAGTAAACCTAAATGATTATTGGACAAAATAAGCAAACAAAACTGATTTATTAAAATAATTTTAAGTGGCAAACCGGTTTGTTTTTGTTTGCTGTTTAATGTCAGATAAAACCACCCATTTTTGCTAATTCTATAGTCGGTAGAAAGAATGACACTGGTATAGTTTATTATGGAATGTATGCACTTTTAATAATACTTACAAGCAACAATAAATTATAGTGGGACACTCTTCCACTCTTCCAGGTTCTGAATTTCATATTTGTGTAAATCAATTTCACAGGTGATCTCTAACACTACAACAACTGAACACATTTTAGACTTCACAAGGATGTTTGTTAGGGAAAATAAAACACATATTTCTTGCACAAGCAAGGACAGAGGAACATGAAAATACAAGATAATATTTAAACAAGATGTTTAAGCTGCTGCTACAAACCAGAGTAGGGGTTTTGATGTATTTAGCTTCTTGCAGTGACAGCCGGAGGTTGTTCTGACTGTAGCTGCTTTCCAAGATACTCCCTGAAAGTCACAAATATAAAGAAAGAAATAAGACAATAGTTCAAGATAAGGAGAACATAAAGATAAACGCAGCATTAAAGCGGTTTTAATTTATTGTGAAGCACAATTAATCCTGGACTCAAATAATCATTTACCAATTGCAAATGAGCACTAGGTTAAATGACCACTGTAATGGACCAACTTTTATAACATTTAAGCAGTGAACATCAATATAAACAACTTTTTAAAGTGCCTTAAAGTGAAGCACATTTCCCCACACTCTGCCGCTACATCTGTGCAGGTACTGATAGCTACAATGGAATCAGAAACACAAACGGTTTATAAGAAAGGGCCAAAGATAATAGAAAAAACACTCATTTTCAGTGTATTCTCACAAAATATCAGGTTTGTTTAACAATAAACTGAAAAGTTTTTTATATTGATCAACTAAAAGTTATAACCAGTGGTTCTTTAAGAAAGCTTGCTGACAGATTGATCGACCATCCTAAGGGTTCTTTATATTTTCAGTGTCAATTTTAGGGAGGCTGGGACCGAGTCAGGTAAGTATCAAAAGTAAAGCCAAGTAATTGTAAAGTATCAGCAAACATTAATTATTATGCTGGCTTAAATAAAATAAAAAATGTGTGCATTTTCAGAATATGTTGCAGTTTTAGAAATGTATTATCTATTTATTTTTTTATTGCATCTTGATTAACTTATTTTTGCTCAGAGTAACATAATGTAATATTCTTTTGTAAAACCTGTACATTTCAAGGAAACTTACAAAAAAATTAAATTATTATCTGGAGAGAGCAGAGATTGCAAGGCAATTTAAAATCAGCAGATCAACTAATGAACAAAACAGCTTTGAAATGGGTGTGAAATGTTTCCCAGAATCTATTCTGGTTAGTTTAGCGGAGTACTGTCTGCCAATTGTACAATGCAATCTACCTCCCAGTGTCACTCAGGAAGACATAAGGACACTCTTAACAGTGAAGGTTAAGTGAACAAAAGCATTAAAAGGAGCTTAGAATAACCTGACCTGTCTATAAAGAAATTTAATTCTGAAAGTGTCAAGAAGTTAACACCTCAAAACGTTAAATACACTGTCATGCTTAAATAATACCATCATTGCTAATCATATAAATTATATATTTTAAGAAATAGTTCACAAATCACATAAGGAAATATACAGTAGCTATATTTCTAGATACTGTCAAGCCTTATTACTTTATTGAGGTGTAGTGCTTTAATTGTAAACTAAGGTCTTCCAAAAAGAGTAACAATGAACATGCTGATAAAATATATATATCAGGTAAAGTCTATCAGTGTGTCACAATAAGCAGGGGCAGACCATTAGAGATTCAGTTAACAAGCCAATATTTCTCTTTTACATACTTGAAAATATATTACAATATGAAACAATCATATTGGCCACACAATGTAAAGATTTTTCTACTCTCAGGAACTTCAGCGCTCATTAAGAGCCTCGCACTAAGCGCCTTTGGCACTCATTGCGAGCCTTTACTCTCATGTACTTTTGCTCCTCTGAGCACCTTTGGCGCTCATTGCGAGCGTCTCTCCTTGTGTGCTTCGGTGCAATATATATATAACGGCAGTGTAAAAATGAAAAATGTTTTTGTGCAGTGGAAAGTCTAAATTTAGATTTTCCATTACTAATTAATACTTATTAAATTAATGTACATTAATAATTCTGAATGAACAAATGTATTAGGAAGTGCGAAGCATTAATGTATTCATAAAGTAACGGCAGTTTAAAAATATGTTTTTTTAAATATATATTTTTTTAATAATAATGAATTACTTAATAAATTAATATACCTATTTCTAATTAATATATCAAGCAAGCAATATCCTGAAGAGCTTACAATTGTTCTGTAGCATACAATGTACAGTTGTACTGTAGCTTCCCTGATGAGAAAGTGTCAGCAATGTGCCAATTGTGCAGTATAAATAGGCTGTGTGCGCGAGGGCAAACCGTTGGTTTACTTTAGATTCGTAATGTTATTAGTTGTAAGTTAGTGTTGCAAAATGGCGGCGATTGACTATGTGTTACGCGGCTCGCAAGCATTTTCCGTCCTTTGCAATAGTGTATTTTGTACCTCGTATGTTCCTGTGCAAACGTGGTACACGTCTGGCGGTGTTCTGCGTGGTTCAGGGTTGTGTAGTTTTTTTTTCATTTTTTTCGGAAGCCTTTTTTTTTCCCTTGCTTAGCCGATTTTTGAGTGACGAAACTCAGCAAATTCAGCTTAAATTCGTGTGGAACCTCACTCCCAAACGGCTGTTCCACCATGCTGTGTGTGATTTATTTTTTTTGTATTTTTTGAGTTTTTCGTGTTTTTTTCGACTTGCGCGGTTCAGCCATTAACTTCGTATTTTTCCAACCTTATATATATTTTTTTTTTTAATTTCCGCACCTCGCAATTCTTTTTTAAGTCCTGCATTCCTCAACTGCTTGCAGCCTAAGGCAATCCCGCGTCTCCTATCTGCTTGGAGGCTAAGTCCCGCGTTTTTCAGTGTCAACGGCTCGCAGGAGCGCCTTTGGTGCTCATTTCTGGCTACGTCCCGCGTGTTATTATAACTATTATATGTGATATGAAGATAATTACCTGATAATATACACAATGGTTTTAGAGAGTTTAAAATACATACAGTCTTATTTCTATTTTTTTTAAATGGTTGTATTCAATTTGGCTTAAATAGCTGCAGACATTATGATGTGGGTGTCTAATCCTGTTAGGAACAGCGAGAATCAAGGGTATCCTTGTTGTCAGATAATACCTTTGTTCAGTTCTATTGAAAGTCTGCTATTTTGTTTTGCCATTAGCAGTCCATGATGGAAGAGCCCATGACACAGATTCTCCTAAAATATAGGTGGACCTTTAACCTCCTAGAATGTTTGTATAGGTTCATTTTTTTTTTATTATTATTATTCACTATTAAATCAATGATCTGGAATAAATCTCCTCTTTTTAATAAAAAAAAATAGCGCTATGGAATATGTTGGCAAGTTACAAATAAACAATAATAAAAAATAAGCACCCTATTTTAAAAAATAGCCATACTTGGGATTAGAATAGGCAAAAATAATAAAACAAGTATTTTCTTTTTTTTTTATATTTGGCTCATATAAATACAGAATAACTTGTTTTGCTTTTTTTACATACCAATATTAAAAATGCAAGTTAAACACACTCTTTAGTCTCATATCGATAGGATACTCTTTGGGGCAATATAAATAAAATATTGTTATAAATCCAAGGATGTATTTATTTAAGTTTGTTTTACTGGATTTATTATCCTTGCATAATGACCAATGTGAAGGGTCTTGAATATAGATGACACATCTATTCAGTTCCCTTGAAAGGCTGCCACAATATTGTGAACTTACAATAGAATTAACAGGGAAAAAAAATCATTTTCCCATACACAAGGAAGAAAAGCAAATAAAAATAATTCCACAGTAATGAAAAACGCATAGAACGCTTAAATTAGAGTTTTAAAAGATACCCCATTATCAAGACTACCTTAGTTCTTTAAGACATACTAAAAACATGCAAGACTTTAACAATCTTTTGAAATACAAACTTGGTAACATTTTCAGTGTTTGTTTGAATTTCAGTTTATTTAAACAAGCATTAATATCAAAAGGATAAGATAAAATAGATTAAAGTTTGTATTTTGTATAAAACTAACCTGTTTACTAAGGAATCAAACTGCCTTGATGAAAATAATGTAATAAATGTTTATCCACATGAAATGAATATTATCAAACCATAAATAATATAAGGAGAATACTTCCGTGCAAATTATTATCCTCATATTTAAAAAAGTAATATTTAAGTAATATGAGAGCACAATATTTTTGGAATATCAGGAAAAAAAATGGTGTTTTTCAATTGGCATAAACTACCCTAACTTATGTTTCTTTATCGGTGCAGATTACACTTTGTGCTAATGTACATTTATATAAATTATCTGCAAGAGGGAATGGAAACTAGGCTGTAAATGACCAAGTGAACAACACTTATAAACAGTCTCAGGATATTGCCTTGCACTTGAGATCTGGAGATTTATGGATTAATTAAGGGCTAGCTCTCTTTTCTCAACATCTCAGAATTAATGTACAAATGAACACAAGGATGTCTAGAGAATGTACAATGACTTCGGAGCAACTGTTCAGGTTTATTTTACAGTGGAAATTTCAATTTGAGAATATGAAGAATAATGAAACCAGTCTGGGTCTTCGAAAATAAACATATTTAAATGGTGTCTAACAATTATAGCAAAAAATATATTCTCTTGCATTAATCAATATTAATTGAGTTTTTAGACAGAATCTTAGCAACACACATCAAAACAAAATAAATAAATATAAGTGAACAAGGTTAAGGTACTCAATTATTTTGTTCTGTTTAATGTGTATGTGTAATAAAAAATAATTGACAAAAACAATTAAAGTTATTCAAACTCATGCATGCTATTTTTACTCTTTAATTAGTTGTACTGTACATCATGAAATGTTATATTCATGAAGGCACCCAATTATGAACATAAGATTAACATCTGACAATAACATTTATATTTAGTTAGTAAATTGACTTGTAGTCCATCTACAAACCATGTTGTCATAATTGTGTTACTGCTTGTAGAATATTTATGTTAGATATGAAGTTTCACAGGTTTTCATTTATAGCTTATATTAAGTAATATTTTGAGTATTTAGATTTTATTCATAATTTCAACATATAAATTCACAATTCAACATATACATCATTAAAGATAACTGTCTTGTTAGCGGAGAAACTAAGACATTTTTTCATATATTTTTTAAATGATTATAATTGAAGAGTTCAGTATATTTTTGGAGTTTGAAAAAGGTAGTTTATATATCAAATGTATATTTTCCTTTAATGTGGCAATTAAGTGCAACCCATATTTTAAAACAAAATTAGTCTACTCACCGCGTCCGTCTCAATGCTCCATTAATTTATCTTTTTTTAGGGACAGCTATCCTTACCACAATTACTGTAGCATTGTTCCCACCATCAGATCCTTTAATATACTCCTTTCACCATTTACACTTACCCATCTCTCAGAAAGCACATTTAACAGTACTCCATCAAAACCCCCTTTGGCACATGTTCCTTTTGCTCACTCGCTCCCATAAATAAAAGGCAGCTTCAGTATTTACAATGAAAGCTGTATTTAAATTAAGAAATAAGTAATCTTGGTCATCTGGATGTGAGGGGGATATAAAAGTGCTTCAGGATACATTAAAGCAAAAGCCTTCTTCAAACTAAGGCCGTACCTGTAAAGAAGCACCTAATCATAGGGCTCTTGACAATCCAAAAAATTGGGTCATTGTCAAGTCTGAACAAAGAGACTACAAACAATATTCAAAAATAATATTATTAATTTAAATCAATGCAATATAGAGCATTGTTACTACTGTATTCTTTGGAAGTAATGCTAAACAATTCAATAACGTTGCATATTTTCCATTATGAAAATTGTCTTCGTTATTTACTGGCTCTTTGTTGCTCACGTCCTGTGAAAATGAACAACGGTAGACTCTAAAATGTTGCAGACCCTTGTCACAACATATGGCCGAGTTCTATACAGAATAAGAATTATCAAATATTGGGCTATGTCCGTGAAAATAAGACATTTACCATTAGACACAATATCACCAATCTCTATGATTTCCTGTAAAGCACATTCACCAAAATATAAAAAGATCACTCAAGTTTGTAAGATGATCCATAGCAAGAAACATCTCATCTTAGCGAATATAGTCCTTTCATTTTATATAATAACTAGCGACTTGCCCGTCAAAAATGACGGCAATAAATTGAAGCCTGGCAATGGTGTTTGTCACACACTGCGAGCCTCTCCCCCCTCTACTTTATTGGCCTCGCGATGAGCGCCTTCAGAGCTAATCACGGGCCTCGCAATGAGCGCCTTCGGCGCTCATTGCGAGCCTCTCTACCCCTCTACTTGACGGGAGGGGCTCATTGCGAACCTCCTCCCCCTCTACTTTACTGGCCTTGCGATAAGCTCCTTCAGCGCTCATCTCGGGCCTTGCAATGAGTGGCTTTGGAACTCTACTTCCTCTCCCTTCCCTCTGTCTCTTCCCCCCCTCTCCCTCTCCTGTGTCTCTTCCCCCTCTCCCTCCCCTGTGTCTCTTTCCCCCCTCTCCCTCCCCTGTGTCTCTTTCCCCCCTCTCCCTTCCTTGTTTCTCCTTCCCCCTCCCCTGTGTCTCTTTCCCCCCTCTCCCTTCCTTGTTTCTCCTTCCCCCTCTCCCTCTCCTGTGTCTCTTCCCCCTCTCCCACTCCTGTGTCTTTCTCCCTCCCCTGTGTCTCTTCACCCCGTCTCCCTCCCCTGTGTCTCTTCACCCCGTCTCCCTCCCCTGTGTCTCTGCCCCCCTCATCCCTCCCCTGTGTCTCTCCACCCCCTGACCCTCATCTCTTCCCCCCTCCGCTGTGTCTCCTCCCCATGTCTATTCCTCCCCTCCTCTCCCTCCCGTTTCTCTTCCTCCCCTCCTCTCCATCCCGTGTCTCTCTTCCCCCTCCTCTCCCTCCCCTGTGTTTCTCTTCCCCCTCCTCTTCTCGCTCCCCTGTGCCTCTCTTCCCCCTTCCCTGTGTCTCTCTTCCCCCTCCTCTCCCTCCCCTGTATCTCACTTCCCCTCCCCTGTATCTCACTTCCCCTATCCCTCTCTTCCCCTCCCCTGTATCTCACTTCCCCTGTGTCTCTCTTCCCCCCCTCCTCTCGTGTCTCTATTCCCCTGTCCCTCTCTTCCCATCCCCTGTATCTCACTTCCCCTGTGTCTCTCTTCCCCCCTCCTCTCCTGTCTCTATTCCCCTGTCCCTCTCTTCCCCTCCCCTGTGTCTCTCTTCCCCCCCTCCTCTCGTGTCTCTATTCCCCTGTCCCTCTCTTCCCCTCCCCTGTATCTCACTTCCCCTGTGTCTCTCTTCCCCCCTCCTCTTGTGTCTCTATTCCCCTGTCCCTCTCTTCCCATCCCCTGTATCTCACTTCCCCTGTGTCTCTCTTCCCCCCCTCCTCTCGTGTCTCTATTCCCCTGTCCCTCTCTTCCCCTCCCCTGTATCTCACTTCCCCTGTGTCTCTCTTCCCCCCTCCTCTTGTGTCTCTATTCCCCTGTCCCTTTCTTCCCCTCCCCTGTATCTCACTTCCCCTGTGTCTCTCTTCCCCCCCCTCCTCTCATGTCTCTATTCCCCTGTCCCTCTCTTCCCCTCCCCTGTATCTCACTTCCCCTGTGTCTCTCTTCCCCCCCTCCTCTCGTGTCTCTATTCCCCTGTCCCTCTCTTCCCCCCTCCTCTTGTGTCTCTATTCCCCTGTCCCTTTCTTCCCCTCCCCTGTATCTCACTTCCCCTGTGTCTCTCTTCCCCCCCTCCTCTCATGTCTCTATTCCCCTGTCCCTCTCTTCCCCTCCCCTGTATCTCACTTCCCCTGTGTCTCTGTTCCCCCCTCCTCTCGTGTCTCTATTCCCCTCCTCCTCTCCCTCATGTATCTATTCCCCTGCTTCTCCCCTCCTTGGCCCCGTGTCTCTCACCCTCACCTCATTGCGGTTGATGCGTGCGCGCGCACGCTTATGTGACGTCTTCGCGTGCGCGCGCACGCTTGTCTGCCCGGCTACCCGCGCACGCGACGTCTTCGCGTGCGCGCGCGCACGCTTTGCCGGCTGCCCGTGCACTCCTGCAGTAGGGGTGATGGGAGCAATGGTGAAACTGCGAGTTGTCGTCAGTTGCGGCCCTTCCTTTGCGAGGGCCGCAAAGCGTGACGACAACTCGCAGTTAGACAATTATAATATGTGATGTTTGGTTTTACTTGTGTATTGGGTTTGTGCAACAGTTTATAAAAATGTGCATTCCCATGTTTAATTCAGCTGGAATTAGTTTAGCAGAGTGTCTATGGCTGTATAATAAATAAACCTCTAAAGACACCACTTCTGAACTTTTATGTATATCTCCTTAATAATTTGTAATCTTAATGTTCATTTATGAATAGTGTTTGCAGAATGATCAGGCAATGAGGGGCAGCCAGGTTATTATGCTTGCATGTAAGTTTTTTTTTATAATTATGTTTTTTTATTTTATTTTTAATAGGTCTCTATTTAACATTTAGGAGCTATTTCCATGTATTATAATGTGATCTGTAACACAGATATTTAATGCATATAAAATCAGACATTATCTCATCATTTACCAATTTAGTAGAAATTTAGGAGTAACAAAATACTGAATATAAGCTTGTAAAATGTCTATCAATTTAATTAAACCTGGGATAAGCAAATCTCAATTGAAGGGTTTATGAATGCTGCGCTAAAAATACAGCAACATGTGTCTGCTTTCCGGCAGGGCGATCTTAAAGTGAGATTGATGATAAATGTCACACTGTAAATCGGATACAGTTAATCTGTCGTATATGAAAAATGCACACCCCTGCTGACTGAGTGAACAAATCTACTGTGATAATTACACTTTCTGTACTCGGAAACTGAAGCTACAGAACTGTTAATTGGACAATGGAAGTCAGAGGGAAATTGAAGGATCGGTTTTTAATATCAAAATAAACTAATTACATGTTTATTTGCAAGTTAAAAACACTGATCAAATCTTTGCTCATTTTGACAATTTATTTAGGGCCAACATAGGGCCTTATTCAATTGTGATTTGGCCAATTGAATAGGGCTCTTTATAAGCACATAGCATATTTTTTTACAGAAGTTTTTAGTTAGTGAAGACCTCGCTTTTGGATAGAAGATCACTAACTAAAAACTTCTGTAAAAAAAATATGCTCTGTGCTTATATAGAGCCCCATTTAATTGGCCAAATCGCATTTGAATGAGGCCCTTAGTCTGTAACACCTAACAATATCAGGAATATTTTAGAGGGAAGATATCGGCATCTAATTTTGATAAATAAGTAATATGTTGTTGTTGTTCAGTCAGTAAACAAGCCCATTCCGCATCAGAAGCGGAATTAAGCAATATACCTATATCCTAATTTGATATCTGGTTTAAAGAACCTTGACATGTCAAATAAATTTGGACTATTAAGTAAATTACTGTCATACTAATGAAAGACAACTTAATTATATTAAGCAACACCTTTAAGAGACCAGCAACAACAGCCAAATATTCGCTAGGAACAGAGCTTCCAAAAACAAAAAAGCAATCAAGAATTTTATGCTAATTTAGCTAGAGTTTTTAAGGGGAATTGCTTCAAAATCAAGTCCCAGAAAACTGAATGGTAAGTTTGTTAATGTTTATCTTGGGATTTTTTCATACACTACTGATTCTCCTCTATCAGATTCCTTCATAATCCAGGAAACGTAAATATGCCTTTATCACCGCTATGACTTGAAATATGACATCAAACTGAAACATGACAGCCTTCAATACAGAGAAACAAGTAGATATGCCCATGCTGACTCATTGCTTGGTAAATATAAGAAAAGAACCTCTATCCACTGGGCTGAATCCTTAATTGGGTGTCACTTTTCAAATGATAACACACTGAATGATTCTTTCTCTCTCCAAATGTATTCATTCCATAAAATATGCATTACCTTTCAGGACCAATATGCTATAAATATATATATTATGCTGAACATAAATAAAACACTGCGCTTTAAAAACTAATTTTATGCTTAATGTGATATGCAGAACCAGGCAGAACTCTATTGTGAAGCAGCTTTTTCACGCAACAGCTTTTTTTATTGGGAAGAAAAAAGACCAACACTTGCAGGCAATTTAGTAAGTTTAAAGGGCAATCTACAGAGCTGTTGCTATACAAGATAATAGTTTGATATTAAAATGACTCTGTGATCCCAAAAGGTACTTATTTTAAAAATCATTACAATTGGCTAAACACTATAATAGCAGATTTCCTCTACAGTAAATCATTTCTGAAATATTTTTTATTGATTTTGCTGCTCCTTTAGGCTATGGTGCGGTTTAGAATGCTTGATAGCGGTGGGAGAGGGGTCCAGCTACATGATAACATTGCAACTCTTTACTTGTCTATATCTGTAGTGGCCAAAATAGACTGTCCTCATAATTAGCATATCAAATCAGCTAATTAATATGCACGGGCTGCTCATTTGCATATCATACAACAAAAACATTCACAGTAATTTCCCAGGATTGATTTACTTTAGAAAAAAAAATATAGCACCATATATAGCCAGTTTGTCATGCTCTTTAAAAATAGCCTAAAAACAACTTGATTTTGGGGTGAAATAGTCCCTTTGAGGCAGCAACAGTCAGAAAAACAACCAAGTCAAAGTCTGTTCTAAAAAAAACAGATGCAAACATTTTTTTGTATGAAATAATACCAAAATAAACAGTATTAAATTTACCCTAAAGTTTGCTAAATATTTTGAGATTGCAAGCAGTTGATTTTGAGATTGAACACCCTTGAAAATCCCTGCTAAAATTAGCAGAAAATGCATTATTCTGTTTGGCCAATCACAGGCAGCTATAACATTGTTTCAATCTGTGATGGCAGTTTGTGCAGCAAAGTATCATGGAATGTTTAGTCTGAGCTGCTTCTTGCTTCCTTGTGCAGGGGAAAAAACAGACGTTGGTCTGTGGATCTATGCATTGTGCTGCTGGTGGCTGGAAGGTTAGTAAAGGATTAAAAACCGTACGCAAATGCAGTGTTTCTATTGGTAGGCACAAAGTGTCTATGTAAGCAGCTTTGGTGGTGTGGAAGCCAAGTTTGATTTTTAAATACAATAAATCTGTATGTGTATATAATGACACAATGTAATGTGTGTTTATGATATAGACAGCTTGTGTTAGGTTAGATACAGTTAAAAACAAGGAAACTTAGATATACCTTTAAAGTGAGAAAAAATAAGGCTTAATTAAGAATAACACAAGAGAGAGCAGAGACAAGAGATATGAGGTGAAAGGAAATTAGACAGCAACACAAAAAAGGGGAGAGAAAAAAGTAGATCTACAGAGGCTAGTTTCCCTTTAAATGTGCACTACCACCTGGACTAACCATGCTTTGTATAGGATGAAGTCTATGTGCCATTATACTGATAAATGCCTCTGTTCTGCTCATGTTGGGTGGTGCATGAATTGTTGGTCAGTCCTCGCAATTCAGTTTACTTGCACAGTCTTTGTGCTCCTAATGAACTACATGTGGCTTTAGCTAAAATCTAAGATTCTTCTATTTTCTTCGAGAGGTCTCAGTATTTCTGCATTTACATTATTAGTTACACACAATGATATTTTTATGAGCTCACAGTGGGCATGCAAGTAATGTCAATCTCATATACTTATTGAATAAGGTTACCATGCTGCTGGGACGTATTACTACAGCTCTCTGAACAAACAAATGCATGGTTCATTTAATGAGAGCTTGGCTACAGTGTGAATGAACCTTGCCAATGGAAAAAAAAAGCCATTCACAAGGCTCCATTACGGAGTTAATAAGTGTTACCTAAACTAAACTTTAAAATAAGCAATAGGATAGAAAAAATATATGAAAAAAGAAAAGGCAGAGAGAGATAAAGAAAGAGGAAAGAGACAGAAAAAGACTAATAGAGAGAGAGTAAGATAGAGCAGTAGAGGCAGATTGAGCCTTGTGTTAAAAGGGAATGTTCCATCTAAAATTATGTTTATTTTAAAATTACAAAGCATACCTTATAAAATTATGGGATATGTCTAGTTAGCCAGTTCCTGGTTAAAATATGGAATATGTCTAGTTAGCAAGATACTGGTTAAGATATGGAATATGTCTAGTAAGCCAGTTACTGGTTAAAATATGGAATAAGTCTAGTTAGCCATTTACTGGTTAAAATATGGAATAAGTCTAGTTAGCAAGTTACTGGTTAAGATATGGAATAAGTCTAGTTAGCCAGTTACTGGTTAAGATATGGAATAAGTCTAGTTAGCCAGTTACTGGTTAAGATATGGAATATGTCTAGTTAGCCAGTTACTGGTTAAAATATGGAATAAGTCTAGTTAGCCAGTTACTGGTTAAGATATGGAATATGTCTAGTTGGCCATTTACTGGTTAAAATATGGAATAAGTCTAGTTAGCAAGTTACTGGTTAAGATATGGAATATGTCTAGTTAGCCAGTTACTGGTTAAAATATGGAATATGTATAGTTAGCCAGTTACTGGTTAAAATATGGAATATGTATAGTTAGCCAGTTACTGGTTAAGATATGGAATATATCTAATTAGCCAGTTACTGGTTAAAATATCGACTATGTCTAGTTAGCCAGTTACTAGTTTAAAGAGAGGGTTCCACCTTAAAAAGTAATATTTGAGGTCACATCAAATTGTGTCAAAGGGTCAAGAGCCAAATCAGTAGCAAGTCTAAATGGAGACTGTACAGTACTATAATTTTTCTGTGTTTTTCAGCAGCTCATGTCACCTAACATATAGCGATCTTGGAGGAAAAAAAGGCAAGTACTAAAACTTCTTTCACAGCACATTTTGCATCTTACTTTTTTTGCCATCTATAATTGGAATGCGAACTTCATACACATGTTCCTCTTACATGGACGACAGATGGCCACCTCTGTAAGGGATTCTGGGAGATACAGGCCTGTTATTCCATTGGTTTAATTTGATCCTTTATTTATAAACTTCTTTTTTTTTTTTTTTTTTAAGAATCTGAAATCCTGTGAGAAATAGCTCAATGTTACCTTACTTGAAATAACAAATTTTAGGCAAAAAAAAGAATTGAAGTAACAAATAATAGTCCATTAATTTGAAGCTTTGCGTGTGTAAAAATAGTCCAGAGAATGCGGCAAAGGTGAAAATCTTGGTAAATGCAGCTTTTGCAAGGGCCTTTCTCTAACAATCTGTTTTATTGTATCAGGCGCAGTTATTTCTCCATACAGATCGAAAATATTAGTACCGTATTGTACATTAATTAAGAGTTTTGTTTGCATGTTTTAATATTATCAACACTTTCTTTTCATTAAAAAAAAAACTTGTATAAATTTGTGTTTAATTCATACGCTTATAAATGCATGCTAGAAAATGTAAGAATTACCCTTCAAGTAACCTGTGCACAAATCATTTTGCCCTATACAGAATCTCTCCATATAAATCGGGACAAATCAAATCACATAAAGGAATATATTTTAAATTGAATTATGCCAGGAGGGGATTACTGATGTTTCTAGCCTGCAGTCTATGTGCAGCATGTACCCATGTGGGCTCTGTAAATGGAATATATTTAACATTATTTTAATAGAGATCATGCCATATGACAAAATGACAACTTATTACATAATTATCTATACTTTTTATCAAGATTATGTGACAGCTTCATCTTCCTAATACTCCAGAGCATCCTACTGACATAAGTAATGAGGTTCAGAGTGAATTACATCTAAAGAGCATTAACAGCCTACCTTGTGATCATCATATTACAGTAACCATCCACATATTAACAGTATAAGGTCCTTGTAAAATATTGAAAGCAAAATGCCATCTTTAAAATAGTATGTCATGAATAAACCTGCATAAAGCTATCAACATGCACAGCCATTTTTTTGATATAACATAGTGGCTGCATCATAAGGTATGCATTATACTATACAACATATTGTCAGAGACTGGGGAAGAGAGACATTTTCTTCAATAAGTAGAATATAAAAATGCTATGTTCATTACAGTATATTTTTCAAGGGTGAACCCTGCTGTTTCATCCGGAAGGAAGAGGCTGTACAAATGAATGTGAGATGGGACAGGAAGAATTTTCACATGTCTCAAAAAAGGTTGTAAATGATTTAAATAGAGCTATTTAAGCTGTCAAAATGCAAAAACCCATTATCTGATTATTGTACATTACTTTCTCTTGGTTATGAAGGTGCAGGTTGTTGATGGTGTAAGAACCCATATCAGCATAAGAAGTATCCACATGGGCATAAGGACAAATTACCATAATTCATGATATTATATTTATAAAGCCTTAAAGGAACTGTGCCCTAAAAATAAAGTTTTTTTTTAAGCTTATTCTAAAATTGCATGAAAAAAAAATCTCTATACATTGAATTAGACATTTTTTGAGTTGGCAATTACTTTGAAATTAACTACTATTTTCGTTGCATTTATAGGTAAATGAGCATGTTTTGGATACTTATTTTCTGATTTGATGTGCTTGGATCACAGTCTGCTTGTCTAACCCTATGGTGACAAAACAATGACCCTCAATATTGCCATTAAGTTATAACCACTCCCCCAACCTTATCAACTACTATTACCCACTAATTAGACTATTGAGGAACTGAGTTTTGGGATTTAGAATCCAAGTTTTAATAAACAAATATAGAAATCAAAGCTATAACGGGTCTAAAGGCTGTGCTTGTAAAATACACTTTCTTTACTTTTAGCTAGTTAGTTTTCCACTAACTTTATAATGTAATCCTCCACTTTAGGCACATAATCCCTAAATCCAAAATGAAAAACAACCTCTCCCTCAAAACGGATATATCATTTTGTGATGTGCCCCTGAATAAAGACATTTTTTTTGCAGACAAAATATAAAAAAAACTCTGAAAAGTATTTGATTTTATTGATGTCAACATTTGGGACCATGCAAACCTGCTGAATGCCTGACACTGTTTAGGAGAAGTCAGGACGACTTAAACAATAAGATTCAGCTGTAAAGAAAAATGCAAATCTGATGGATGCCTAGGGAGTTAATGTGGTTTCATCAGAATGCTAAGAAATCTAGCAGAAAACAAACTCCTTAAGATATACAGAATAGTAAATACATGAAAACTATTAAATTTCAATCCTTTTTACAGGATACAAATTAAATTTATAATTTTCTGGGGTCTGTCAGAGGCTATTTTACCCCAGGACACAAAAAGGGGAAGGAACCTGTGAAACCAACAGCTCCTCACATATCAGGCGCTATAACCAGGAAGAGAAAGGATACAGTGGTACTCAAAAGTTTGCATATCAGTGGAGAATTGGTAATATTTGTACCATTTATAAAGAAAACATGAATGAGAAGGCAAAACCACACCGTCTTTTTCCAGATCAGCCTGTATTTCTCCTGAGGTAACCTGTGTTTTTTTCTTTGTATTCTGAACAATTCTACTGGCCGTTGTGGCTGAAATCTTTCTTGGTCTACCTAACCTTGGCTTGGTATCAAGAGATCCCTGAATGTTCCACTTCTTAATAAGTGATTGAACAGTACTGACTGGCATTTTCAAGGCTTTGGATATCTTTTTATATCCTTTTCCATCTTTATGAAGTTCTATTACCTTGTTACGCAAGTCTTTTGACAGCTCTTTTCTGCTCCCCGTGGCTCAATATCTAGCCTGCTCAGTGCATACACATGAGAGCGAACAAACTCATTGACTATTTATAAAGACACTAATTGCAATTTAAAAAGACACATGTGTGGGAAATTAAACTTTAATTGCAATTTTAACCTGTGTGTGAACCTTGTGAGTCTGTAACAAGGCCAAACATCCAAGGGTATGTAAGCTTTTGAGCAGGGCCATATGGGTGATATCTTTTATTATTATTTAAAAAGGAGCCAAACAACTATGTGATAATAAATGTCTTCATATGATCACTATCTCTCAATAAAATACATTGTTTTTGCATGATCAGTCATATTTTCAAAGTAAATGCCAACATTTCACAATTTCTGCCAGGGTATGCAAAATTTTGAGTACAACTGTAGATATCCCCCACTGAGGACCCTAGGTAAAAAAGGGCCTAAAGAAATTTCTTCTAGCAAAGCAATATCCTCTTCTGCAAAGGGACTATGTGTCTACTTACTTTTAAGTACTGAAGCGCATTAAGCAACATTCTCTGCTGTATTTGCTATACAGTGTCTCATACTAGTCAGTCAGTGACCATGCCTCAGTAACATGCTGCCAAGATGTGATCCCTGGTATGCTAGGACACTACACACTGCCTACTGAGTCTGTGCAACAGGCTGCTGAGACTTGGTTCCTGATGTGCAGTTTAGTTTCCTAGCCTATCTAGCCCTAAAGAGCCTAACTGCATATGCTGCAGAGGGCATACCCATACAGGCACTATTTATTTTATTCTGGAAGGTAAAAACAGAGCTTTTAACCACTTTTTAATAATAAAAAGTAAGAAAAAAGAGATAACCAGGTATATTATATACATAATTAAAGCCAGAAACCTTCCATATCCCTCTATAGTTATACAAATGATTTTTACAGGCATTGAATTGACCATATATAAGTATCATCATGCAAAACTACAAAAATAACTATATTCTACTTATGATTGTTTTTCCAGTTCCATCTACCCACTCCTTCGCCCCCACACTGTATTTATTGTGCTTAAGTTGAACGACAGAGTTGACATTTAAAATGCTTAACCATGTTACTATGTCGCAGCAGTTTATACAAAAGACTACATAAAGACTATGCTTATAAAGTTACTTCATTTACTTAGACTTCAGGTCAGTACTAAATTGAGCAGAAATGCAATTTTATTGGCGGCTTTAAAAAGATTCCTTTAATTATAGAAGATCTAATACTTTTGTCTTGTTGTCACTACGGATTCAAGCTTTTCTCCAATAAACAGTTGGATGAGGTTTCTTCAATACTTTCATCAGCTCTTCATCATTACTAGACTATAATAAATTTCAGATATTTTTGTCCTCTTCATAATTGGACCAATACCCATGTAAAGTTAAAATTCAGTTGGATATTATCAGATGATTATATTTGGTAGGCAAGATCAGGGGACTATTCCAGTTACTGGGTTTATTAGCCCAGTAACAGGATGAGGATTCTCATAGTTACAGTATGTTGATGTGTTACATTGGACATGATAATGGGCACATTCTAATCAGACGTTCCCAGAAGGGAAGGGATGCAAGGCATCTCTTCCCTTCTGGGAATGTCTGATTATTAAGGAAAGTACTTTGGAGTTGTTTCCAACTGTCATTTCATATTCACAACATGCTAATTTATGATAACTGCACTTGATAATGGGTGAAATGTTTTGAGGCAGTAAAAGAACAGAGCTTTTTAAATTTATTAACCATTTTAATCCATTATAGTATAATGGATGCCACCATTTTTGTTTTTATTTACCCACTAGAACTATTCAACTGCTTCAAGGTGGATTATGGCAGTCCTTAGTGCTCATGCAGTAGGCTAAAGGATATCTTGTGACTCTACAAGAACCCCTCACTATATAGAAAGCAGATCAAAATAGACAATGGCTGTTCCGGGCCCCAAAACATACTTTGATCTGATGGCCAATAAGACCTCCATCTGCTTTGCCTGTTAGATGGATTGATTTTAAAACTGACCTGACTTGGGGAGGCAATGCAGGTAGAGGTCTTATTTGCAATCAGATCAAAAAATGTTTTGGGGCCAGTTTCCATTTATCATTGAACTTTTTAAAGGTAGAATAGTAAAAACTATTAGTATATGCTAAAACCTTATTTAAATAGTGACTTTAAAGATAATGGATATGAAGATATCTCTGCTGCACACAGGTCATCTTGTTCTTTCTGTGCACAGTTGTGTCAATCATCTTCAGATCCAGGCTTGTGTGTAGCCCTCCAAGACCGAACTTGTGCACCCCTGATCTTTGGTATAATAACTGCTGTACAGCATGACAAGCATTGGCACGCCCACTTACCTGCGCCCTAAACAGCATACCAACATGTTTGTTTTTAACTGCTAGCAAATCAATACTGTAATATTGTTATATTTTACTTTCATCTAAAAAATGTATTAGAGAAGCAAGTGCTTACTGGTCACTAAAGACCAATAGCTTTAAGGTCATACCTGCAATTTCTTGTATGCAGTATTCTGTTTTGGGATGTAAAGGAAGAACTTGGTCACCCCAAAATCGACTTTTTTAAATCTTCTTAAACATGAAAAATTAGTTATACATTTTATTATTCATTGAAATAAATCCTGATATTATCAAGTGTTATGTATGTCTCTGTGGTGGCAAAACAACATCAAAATTACTCTTACTAAGAACTTTGAGCCACACCGAGACAAAATGCCTGTACAACGTACTATGCCATTTATGGGTTTGAAGGCAACTGTGGGCTTGTTGAATTGTTGTAATTGAATGTCAATTTTGCCTCTTTAGCACTGGTAACATTTACGGGCTTGAAACATCAAAGGAGGAGATAGGACGGGTTACGTTTTTGACAACCGCAGTGATTTTAAACCTTTAACTCACAATTGGAATGCAAATAGCTAAAAGAAGGCAATTGAATATCCGTAATGAATGGTTAAATTATTAAAATTGCATTTTCCTACAGTACATCAATACTGAAGTTTTTAATATTTAGCTTTTTGATGCACCCACAGACCAAGATTCTAATTGTTTGATATTGAGATCATTGCCTTAATTACAGATTTGAACTTGAGACACAGAGTCACTTGTCTTGAGTGCAGATGCTTGAGTTTGAGCATGCATAGTCTTTTTTGTGTAGTGATTGCACTCATGTGATTGTTAAGTGATTGCCAAGATTCACTCTGGAGAACACACTGGGAGCCACATGAGAGCCATCTGTTGCCCATCACTGTCCTACAGTGTTAAATAATCTCTCCTCTAGTAGGAAATCATGTTGTCCTCTATGAAAATGAGTCTTGTACCACAAAGCACTTGCAATCATTGTATATTCCTCTACCTCACCCCATACTGATCCAGCTTTCAGAATTTTTGAATAGTAATGATCAGTATAACAAAATATATATATTGTTGTTGTTTTTTGTTTTTGTTTTTTAATTGATCCTTTCAGCAAAAAAAAAAAAGAAAATTGTTTTGCTATCATCATTGGGTTAGAGCTTATACCATTTTTCTCAAACTATGGCAAAGTCAACAAACTCCCTCAAGTTGCCTCGTTACTGCTAAGATTTAGTGGCAGAGTCTGGGTAAATGTGCAGCAAAATCAGCCACAGTCTGAAAAAAAGATAGATGTTCCACCCTAAATATGAGTGGAAACCAGTAACGTTCAAGTTTTATTCACAGAATATCACCACTTTAAAATGAAAAAGTTGTTTATATTGACCTCTTCTACTTACAAGTTATGAAAGCTGGATCACTGAATGGGCTCTTTAAATTTCCTCTCTCTCTAGCAAGGGGATTATTAACATTTTTGGCTATGTACTCAACAAAACAGTTGACAAAACATATTGAACAATTCTATTGATAACCGCCCTTAAATGTTATAAATCTGTTACACAAACCCAAGACTTCACATGTATACTCAGTGTTGGACAAAAATATACAAAAAAAACTCATGAAGATTTTAAATCGGAGCTAGACAGTTTGTTCCATGGAGTTGAAAGATTTACATTAAACAATCAGAAAAACATTTAGGAGCCAGAAGTAAACCTTTTAGGATCCCGGCCTCCTGGAAATGTCCACCTCTCTACACATATACACTTATATATGTGTGAATATACATTGACATGTTATTTTATAAATATTATGCTTTGCCACTCATATCACCTGCACTATAAGCCCGGGAGGATACAAAGAAAAGCAAAAGAACATGGAAAGGGTATCCCAGCCCTTGTAAAGTATTTAAAAAAACTAGAAGGCAAATACAAGCAGTAAAAATATTGCCAGTTAAGAACACTATCAGCCTTATTAAATTGCGATTCGGCCAATTGAAAAGGGCTATATATAAGCACATAGCATATTTTTTTACAGACGTTTTTATTTAGTGAACTTCTATCCAAAAGCAAGGTCTTCACCAACTAAAAACTTCTGTAAAAAAATATATGCTGTGTGCTTATATAGAGGCCTTTTAAATTTGCCAAATCACAATTTAATAAGGCTGTATATGTATATCCCGCATATACATTACAAGAGATCTCTCACACTATATGTTGCATGTGCCTGACAACCTGTCTGCTAAGGTGTGTCTTTTGTGGCTGATAACACTCTCCCACAGTTCAAATGTATACCTCTTGGTAATTCAGTTTCCTTTAAAAAGGGACACAGCATAGGTCCCAGTTTTGGCAAAACATAAAAATACACATACATAAATATACCTACAATTGATTGTTATTAAAAAAAAATAATAATGGAAGTGTTCGATAATGTTCAGTAAGAACCAACCACAATTATTTATATTTATTTCCATTTCTGCCACTACTGGAAGCTTTACGGTGTCCATTGGATCAATGATGATTAATAGGGTTATTAGAGTGGGGAAAATGGTGATCCTGTTCCCATCATTAGCGCTATGGAATATGTTGTTGCATTACAAATAAAGGATAATTTAAAAAAAAGTCCACGCAGAGCAATGACTTACCATTTCTTCCGGGTGATTGCATATCAAAAGTTAATTATTGTGGAGCAGAATGTCAGATCTCTAGCTGTGCAAGACTATGAAGAACCCACAAGAACATACGTGCAATACATACGATACACAGCACTTTATAAGGCAACTTTAAAGCTTTAAATACAACCCCTTTGAGTAAATTGAATTCAGAAGCTGCAACTTACCAGTTATGAACCATCAATTTCTGCACAGCCAGCAAAGCGTTGTATCGGACCTGCTGATCTTCATGATGCATGTGGTTCATTA